>JASDQU010947160.1:0-10298 GCA_032191745.1 Picea mariana
TGTTGATGTTGGGTGAAATGTTGGTTGACTTTATTGTAGTAGATGTAGTGAATGTTGATGTTGGTTGACTTTATTGTAGCAGATGTAGTGAATGTTGACAATGTTGTGAACTCCATTTGTAGATTGAAACACATTTTGCAATTGGCCTATACAAAATGCTCTTTGTCAATTTTGGAAGAATTTACTGTAGTAGATGTGGTGAAATGTTGTGTGAAGTCCATTTGTTTACCCAACACCACTCGCCAATATTTTACAAGATTTTATAATTCAGTGAAAGATTTGCCAATATTTTACAAGATTTTATAATTCAGTGAAATATTCGCCAATATTTTACAAGATTATATAATTGACTAAAATATTCGCCAAAAAATTATATATACATTTTATATTATTGATAAAATAGCCCTCAATTTTTCCTATGTATCATGGGGATTCACCCATTTATTATACATATAAATTTAGGGGGGGTTCTTAAAATCACCCCTGATTTTCATCAAACTTTACTTTAGTCTCACATGACTAGTTTTGGATTACTCAACAACCCTAACTTGAAATAAACATAACTATGTACTTGTAATGAATAAAGATATGAAAATAGTACACAATCAAACAAACTTGGGTCCATTACCCAAACCTAGGTTCTCCAACTTCTCATTGCCATAACTCTAACCGTGAAGAGTTATGTGACGTTCCACATACCAATGAAAATGGAATGACATGTACTATCCATCTAGAATAGTATTACCTTCAAATATATTCAAAATCATACCATTATACATGAAACAACCTTGGTTCCATTACCCAAACCTTTATGCTACCGGAATTTGCTACCTCACTTTCTCCAAGCGCTGACATCAATCACCAAGGTTTGACATCAATCTACAATATCACTCTCTAATCGTTGACATCAATGACAACCAACAATCCATACCAACTGTCCATCAACCTAAGCCAACTGTCTAACCCTTGTAACCCTTGTTGGTACCTGTTTGAGTAATACCACATTAGATATCACCTTACAAAATTTCACTTCCCTTAGGTAAGTTGATGGACCATCTTGTTGCTATAGTGTACCGAGAACAAAACTTGAGAAGATTACTCACTAGTACCTAGTTAATTGGGTAGTATGGCTAAGCATATAGTCAATCTTCCTTAGGTGGTTCCCTAAGAGATTAGGGTGATTACTATTGTTGGGCCTTCTACGTATATTAGAATGCTATTGCACTTGACACTCCCTCACTTCCAGGACCCTAGAAACCCTACTCCTTGTTTCTAGCCCACAAAATTCCTACATAAATTGAAATATTGAGAATTTGAGAATTCTACGAGTGAATTAATATTCAAGTGGGAGTATAACTCTACACGAGTCAAAATAAATATATAGTATGGGTCCTACCCACACCCTTATTTGAGACCCATCTCAACAAAATCCTCATGTCATGTTGATCATTGTGGCACCACTCTCTAGTAATTCATTTTGGTGCACCCACTTGCCCAACTAACACGTAACTATCTCAATAGACCCATATTGTAGTGTTGATCACCTTGGTACAAATCTCAAGTAAACTTTTTCTTTTGGATCCATATATCTATGGCTACTTGAAGTGCAATCTATCCACTAGAGTCTCCTCTTTAGAAAATTTTTGTGATAAGCTGGAAAACATAATAGACCACACCCACTCTCCTAAGAAAAATATTAATGTCATCTGTGATAAGATTTCCAACTTGGAGTCACTCCTAGACTAGCTATCAAAACTTGTGGAAATGAAAACTCAGATCCTTGCTTCACAATTTGTGGGTGGAAAGACCGACCATCCCAAAAGGAAGGAGTTGAATCATCTAGTCCCACTGGGCCTCACTCTACCCCACTTGTTCATGATCCTATGAATCAAATGTGGCACAAAATTTCGAAAGTGTATCTCAACAAATTTGATGGATCTGACTACTTAATCTAGGTCACTTAGATGGAACCTTATTTTTCCCTACATGGCATCATAGCTGACTCAATGAAAATTTGTGCGGGTGTCTTATAATTAGATCTTGAACATTGACAATGGTGGCAATGGCATAAGAACTCGCATAGGGGTCATATATCTTAGACACAATTTGTCTTAGAACTCTATGAATGTTTTGAAATGGACACTCATTATTTGAGATAATTGACCAAACTTAAACAATCTGGTATAGTCAAATAGTTCATCTTCACTTTTGAGAAATTAGACATCTGCACCAGAGGCGTTTCCAATAAATGTTTTAGGGAATTCTTTATAAGTGGTCTAAAAGAATAGATACATGCACAAGTCTTAAGGGCTCCTGCTACTACTCAATTAGAATCCTCTCAAAGATCTTAAGAATCCCAAAAGGTAGTCAATGATTAAATTAAAAAGACACCATTTATTCCCCATCCCCATCCCCATCCCACTATTTCCCCCCCAAAAAATCCCTCTCCCTCCTCTCCACCTCTCAAGACCCACAAGTTAACCCACACTAAAATTGCAGAGCACCAACTTAGAGGTCCATGCTACAACTATGGTGAGAAATATTTTCTTGGGTATAAATGTAAGGAGAAAAAACTCTTTATGGTCATTTCAAAGGAAATTTTGGATGATGAATTTGAATTTATACCTCTAGAGACTCTTCCTCCACTCATTAAAGACATTCCCCCATCTACTCCATAGGATGTGGAACCATAGATCTTGATGCATGCCTTGACTGGTATTTCTGCTCCCCAAACCCTCAAATTGATTGGATACATCAAACATTGAAAATTCATTGTCTTAATTGATAACAATAGCACCCATAACTTCATTCATTGATGTGTAGACTAAGAAACTCACTGCTACATCCATGCTTTGAACAACTTCTAAATAGTGATTGTTAATTCAGGTTCCATGAAATGCGGTGGTTGTTGTGAAAATGTGAACCTACAAATGGGTGATTATTCATTGAAAACCCACATGTTTTCTATTGAAATGGGTGGTTGTGACATTGTCTTGGGTGCTAAATGGTTGTGTACATTAGGCCCCATCACCATGGAGTTTTGTGAGTTATACATAATTTTCCACCAGGAGGGGTATAACTACACTTTCAAAGTAATGACAACCTATTCTCTAGAAATAATCAACTCCCACTATATGGAAAATGTTCTTAATAAAGGGCATTCATGAATTGTGGATCAATTCCATGATATTTAAGCCTTTTATACTCCTTCTCAACACATTCATCTTGACATGCAATTAGTCTTGGCCAAACAACAATCCGTTTTTGAACCTCCCCAAGGTCTACCACCTTCCCAAAGTGAGCATGATCATTCTATTTTAATCATACTAGGTAGCATCCCACCTAATGTACACTTGTATCACCATCCATTTCCCCCAAAAAATGAAATGGAAAAGATAATTCAAGACTTGCTAGTAGATAGTTTCATTTTCCCTAGTACCAATGCTTATTCATCACCAGCTGCCAAGGTCCTCAATAAAGGAGTCACTTAGCACACGTGTCCTGAATTTTGAGATCTCAACAAAATAACATTCAAGGATAAGTTCCCCATTCATATCATTGATGACCTTTTGAATTATCTCAAGGGCACTCAATTCTTCACCAAACTTGATCTCCGCTCAGGCTATCACCAAATTCACATGAAGGAGGTGGACATTCCTAAAACTAATTTTTACACTCATGAAGGCCAATATGAGTTCTTGGTGATGCCCTTTAGCCTTTTCAATGCACCTTCCACCTTCCAAAGTCCCATGAACAAAATATTTCAACCCTTTCTTCATCATTTTTCCCTTGTCTTTTTATATGACATCTTGATCTATAGTAAAACTTGGCATGCTCATGTCACCCATGTGGATCAGGTATTGCAACTACTTGTTAATCATCAAATATTTCTTAAGAGGTAAAAATATGCCTATGGTGTCTCTGAAGTGGAATATTTGGGCCATATTGTTAGTCATGATGGTGTATGTGTGGATTTGAATAAAATTGACTTGATGAAGGATTTCCCCCCTTCCAAAAATCTTAAAATTTATGAGTTTTTTTTGGTCTCACTTGTTATTATAGAAAGTTCATAAGGAACTATGGTAAGATTGCATCTCCCCTAGAAACCTTGCTTAAAAAAATTTCTTTCAGTTGGAATGATGACATAGAATGATCCTTCTAGGATTTGAAGAATGTTATCTGTACAACCCCAGTACTTTCTCTACCAAACTTCACTAAGACATTTCTCTTCGAATGTGATACCTCCAATAAAGGAATTAGACAAATACTAATGGAAGAGGGATGACCATTGATTTTACCAGCAAACAACTATGTGAGAGGCACTTGGGAAAATCAACTTATGAAAAAAAGATGATGTCTATATTGCATTTTATGGATATATGAAATCCATACCTACTCAGGAAACATTTCCATATTAAAACCAATCATCATACTTCCTAGAGAAAAGGATTTTGTCCCCCGAGCAATAGAAATGGGTCACCAAAATGTTGGGATATGACTACAAGATAAATTATAAAAAGGGGAAGGAGAATGTGGTATCACATGCTCTCTCTCGAAAGTATGAAGAGGATGGGTCCCTCTTTTCACTCTCCTTCATAGTAGCATATTGGTTGAATGATGTCCACAAAGAATGGTTAAAAGATCCCAAAATTTCTCTCCAGATACAACAAATTCAAATGGAATCTCATGCATATCAAGGCTACACTTCGAAAAATGAAGAGCTTCACTATAAATGGAATATTTATTTGAACATACAATTAGAATTTAAATCAAGGGTGTTATATAAACTCCATCCCTCTCCAACAATAGGTTATTCATGTTTTCATAAAACATATGAAAGGATCAAACATTATTTTGTTTTGGAAGGAATGAAGAAAGGCATTTGCACCTTTGTGGTAGAATGTGAAATTTCCCAATGACACAATGGAGAGATAGTGAAACCTCTAGGGGAACTACAACATTTACCAATTTTTCTACCTGCATGGACTAACATTTCTATGGAATTCATTGTGGGGTTACCCAAATCTAGAAATAAACCCATCATCATGGTTGCAATTGTTTGTCTTTCCAAATGTGCTCATTTTTGTCCTTTACATGACCCCTTTAAATCCTCTACGATCATTCAAGTATTCATGGATATTTAAATTCCATGGTATGCTATAATCTATTGTAATGGAATGTGAACCCACTTTCACTAACAATTTCTCGCAAGAGTTGTTTCGGCTCTAGGTCACTCAATTAAATCTTAGAATCCCATGTCAACCCCAAATTGGTGGTAAAAAAAAGATTCCAACAAGTTCCTAGAACAATATTTGTGGTGCTTTACTTTAGAGAAATGATCCCAATGGGTTCAGTGGTGACCTCTAATAGACTGGTGATATAATACAACTTATCACGGTGGAACTTGAATGAATCCCTTTGAGGTTGTCTATGGAAGAAATCCCCCATAAATACTATCCTAGTTACATAGAGTCTCTAAGGTGCATGGTGTATATCCTTCAACAATTCCCTCATCTCTAGCCTTGAGGACAATGCCACTTTCTAAGAGCAAGGACATGTTAGGGTCCTAGCTTTACCCTCTTAAGTAGATAGATAAGTTGCGTTGTATGGAGGCCATCTCTAGTAAATAAGGCTCATGTAGTAGTGTGAAAGCAATAACTGTAAGAAGTCTTACTAGAAGGTTCCATCTACTAGAAAGTTCATAGGAGGTAGATAGAATTGTATAAAGAAGTAGAAAGAAGTAGAAGCAATATAATGAGATGTCTTGTGAAGTATATTGTAATTGGAGCTCTACTTATCTGGGGGTTTCCCCCTCAAAGAGGCAAGTGAACATTTCTCTCATCAGTAAATATATAATTATTTATGGTATTTTGGTTCTTCTATTGCATATTGTTTTTCTAATATGTCATTTCTGCAATAGATATGGGTATATCGTATAATTTTTGCTTTGAATATTCCAATTTTCTAATAAAAAACACCACATATATATAATAATATACTATCTATGATTCTTGTTTATTTCTATGTTAATTATCACATTTTATGATGTACTTTATTTGAATTGATTGATCAATCTTATTGAAGTTTAGACACCTTCGATAAATGACATTTCAAATAAACATTTTATTTAAAATTTTGTTGTGTAAAATTATATTTAAAAGATGTGTGTGTATTAATTTTCAAAATTTTATATGAAAATTTTAAATTTGTTTTTTTTAATATTTGCGAATAATATTTTTAATAAATCCATTAATATAAATAAATAATTTTGAATTCAAAGGATTCAAATCAACACCTACCTCACATAGAATTAGTTTATTACCTAATAACATTAAAAATGCTCATTTACCTAACTCATATATATATATATATATATATATATATATATATATATATATCCCAAGAAAGAAAGATTGAAAGATTTATATTCCAAAAAATGAATATACATGAGAACTGTCCAAGGGACTCTTCCAACTAGACATTGTCAAGCAAAAAAGGACCTCGTGACTAAAAACCAAACATTTTCTATCACCTTTCCTACCCTGTTACATTATATTAGACACACCACAAACATATTCCAACGTCCAGTAACTTGAGAACCATACATAAATAGATATCAACCCCTAAAGGCATCCACCAAAACTATCTACAATTCTAAAAAATTAAAAGTGAAACTCCATGCTCTCTGACTCCTAACCATCGAGGAATTCCTAAACAGAGAAGGAGCCTACACAACATTCTGGTACTTCTTTGGACAATTGATCTTACTTTTGGTTAATATCTCGATAAATATGAGTAAACATAAACCATTCAAAATCCTAAATAATTTTATGGATATGGGACAACAAGGATTGTAGGCGTATAATTTCCACCTTTATTTTCCTATTTTCCCAATTAATCACCACCTGTGAATCTCCTATAAGAACCTGAAGATGATTGATCCCACGTGAATTAGCAAAGAAAAGAGGAGAGTACAGAGATGAAAATTATACTTTGTCATTGGATCTCGAACCCGATGCATACCAAATATAGAAAAAGTGATGATAATTCACATATAACACCACTTCGACTCCACATCTTGGGGGGTGTCCCTAGCTGGTCCCATCAAAGAACCCCTAGGGAGTCGCATAGTCCAGAGAAGACATCAAAGGTTGATCTAGATTATATTGAGAATGACATGAAGGTAGAGATATAATAAGGAAACACACAAACATATTGCAAGAAACACAATAATACAATTAAACTCATATTCTATTAATGATTGTTTGGAATACAAAAGACTATAAAATGTGAAGCACACAAGATAGATATAATGGTGGTAGATTATCTTTGAAGAGAGAGATGTGACGACTATGCTCATTCACAAGAAGTTGATTACAAAGAGACTGAAAAAGACTTTTAACATAAAGCATCAATGAGAAAACCCTAAAAATCCAAATCCCTAACCCCATAAGATGAAACACCAAAAGGTTTGTGGGCCCTGGTGTGGTTAGTTGATACGTCAACCTCCCGAGGGGGGGCGGATTTTGCATACGATATTCATTTAGGGTGCTCGATACCCCATCAGAAATACCTATCCGAGGAGTAAACATTTATTCATCCTAACATATGCCTTTTACTACATGTTAAGCGCTTGCACGCCAAAAAAATGTCGTTTAGGGCCTCAAAACGATCCTGAAAGTTTGGGACCCAAAAAACTATAGAAAAACAACCAAGATGTGGAACCTTTTTGAATTAGTGGAATAGGTGGGTGGCCATCAATATCAACTTGGATCAGTCCTCTCCGCTTAGGAAGAAAAGGTCCCCAATGCATCAAATTCCTTCATCAGATGGGGAAACTTCTGTTGAATCTAACTCCCAGTGAGCCACTTTCCCTTGTGAAGAAGTTACCTTGCTTTGACGACTTGATAGAGTTGGATGGTATGTTGGTAGGTTCCCTTCATCTTGATGCCCATGAATCGATCAATTTCCTCTTATTCAATCCAATCAATATTGAGTTATGTAGGGGACAAGTGCTTGGTCGCATCTAAAGTGTCCAGGAGAGGTGGAAAATATGGTCGAAGCAGTTCCACATTAAATACTGGTGCAATCCAAGGAAAGGGGGGATACTTTATTCAAAATCAGTCTCACCCATAGCCTTTATGATGGTGTAAGGCCTGTATTGGAGTGGAAAGAGATTATGATGGGGTCCCATGAGGCACTCTTTTTGCAAATGCAACCATACCTTATATCCCACCTGAAACTTGTTTTGTACCCGATGTTGATTTTGGCATTTCTTGTACTTGGTGTTGGATTTCTGCAAAATATCATGAGCCCGTTATTGGATTTGTTGGATTCGCTCAAAAAATTATGTTGCTCAATCAACCTTTGTCTTAGCATAGGATGACTCTTCATATGCAACTGCAATGGGTAGAGCTACGTTAGGCTGGAACCCTAAGTCAAGGATGATTTTCAAGGCTAAATTTCTCTCATGGGCTAATTTTCCATGGTTTTTCCAAAAACAAGATTCGCCATTTTAAAAATGATTCACCCAAATTCTATAGGATAAAGTTATTTTACCTTAAAAATTGTCAAAATTTTATAGAAACTATATAAAATCCTTAGAAATTTGAATATTTTTACAAAAAGATCTCCAAACATTTATAGTTGGCATATGAAGGATTAGTAAGATTCTCCAAGGTTTCTACATTTTAAAATAAATTTCCATCCTTAAAATTTATTTTAAAATGTAGAAACCTTACAACCCGCCAAGGTTTGTAGTAATATTTGCCAAGGTTTCTACCTGAAAAGGGTTGTGGCTAATAGAGATGTGAAGGGATCCATTGTAGCTATGTTGAACATAAGAAAGGATCTCATCCCATGTGCATGGATGTTTGGAATTGTATATCCTCAGGATATGGACAATAATCCTATTGACTACCTTTGTTTTCCCACCAGTTTGTCAGTGGAAGTGTTATAGCAAGATTTTCCTCACCATATGCAAATGTTCTTAGAGGGCCTTTTTCCATTTCCCTATGCAGACTTGAAGTCTCATTTTGCATTTCCCAGAGCTAAAAATTGTATTTTTCCACATATATGCTCCCTAATAGCTATACAACATGTGTATACGCAGGTTGCACCATTGCAACCCGCGTACATCAGGTTTTGTGCTCAAAATTAAAAAATGGTGTCGGGTTTCCATGTCACATCACTTGATCCATGATCCTTGACCTTCCATATACTGGAAACATTCTGACTCGTCCCTTCAATTCGATTTGAAGGTTATAAATGGGCTATATCCAAGCTGTGGAAGAGAGGAGAAGAATTCAACTTTGAGAGCAAAGTTACTATAGAAAAATTATTCACTTCATATTGAGTCTGCATCCCTTTGTCCTTTTAAGTCTGAACACATTGTTCATCCCCCAAGCTCTTCCTTGTTTGATGGAGAACCTCATTGTCTCTATTATATGAGATTGCCTTTGGTGGAGGATTGAAGTGGTGGAGGCCCAGCTCGAAGGGACTTAGTTTCTCAGTTCCGAACGTGCCGACACAGAATTTTCTCATTCCAACCTGAGATTAGAGTTTATTTCTACAGTAATTTCCATCTGTTGTGGTTTACCCCATGCCATAGAGTGATTTTCCTCGTAACAAAATTGGTGACCATACTGTGGAGGGAATCTTCTTTTCGGGGTTTGGAGTGTTTTTTGTACCTTTGATTGATCTCGTTTATATTGATTTTCTTGTCATCTGATTGCTTGACAGCCTCTGTTCATTTTGAATTTGAGTTTCTTGGCCTTATCCTTAATCTGGTAGGGCTTCAAAACATGTACGCGATATTTTTCCTGACAGTCGCGTACATACGCGAGCTGTTGTTCTGTAGGAACTGTATATATTCATTTTTCTTTTGAACAATCACGTACATCATCCTTGTTTGCTTGATTGCTGACTTTGATGTTTGATGGGTAGGTTTTGATGGTTGATGAGTCTTCTTAGGTATTTGTCACGACTGTTAAGTGCTTGCAGAGTGATAGGAAACCTTTCTCTGGTTGAATTTTTGGGAGGTGTTTCTTTCTCATCATTGATCCAGGTGGATATCAGTGGCCACCCACCTTTTCCAAATGGCTCAAAATGACTTTCTGGCAATTTTGGCCATTTACTATTTTTAGCAGGTTTTAACTTCCGGGGCCATTTTGAGGGCCCAAATGAATATTTTTCAAGATAGAGGCTCTGAATGATATCCAAAGGAATTATTGAGCCCCCAAAATGAATCTCCTCAACGATACCTTTCCAACGAGCTATCACACGCCTAAAACGGAGAT
>JASDQU010947160.1:10588-21954 GCA_032191745.1 Picea mariana
CTGTATATTTGTGACTCTTGTTTTATTTCCACTATATCTCTGTTATACTGTTGTCTCTCTTGCAATATCTCTGAATATTTCTGTGTTATATCTCCACTCTCATTTCGTGCCGAAAATAATCCGGATCAATCATCCTTTTCATTGATTGTCCTTGCATCTTGGGCTGGGTGTTTGCTTCTTGATATTCTACTTGGTTTGCCTCTATTTACATACAATAGAATCTTTATATCAACCGACTATTCAGTCCTTGCATTTTCATTCTTTTATTTTGAAAATACAAAAAACATATACATTTTGCATTGTTGGCATTTGATCTTTTGGGTTCGTATCGTTGATCTTAGTACATGTATGGAAATATTGCATCTTATTTGAAATTGTAGAATTAAATTAGAAATTTCATTTTGAAAAGATTATCATTTATTGGGAATTGAAGTTAGGACTTTCAATTTTGTTCATATTCATTTGTTTTACTTGTCGAGTCATAGCATGATTAGTTTCACGAACAGACCTTTTTGAGTAAGAAAATCCACTAAAAGTAACATTGATAAATTTAAAATTGATTAGAAACGATTTTATTTTTTAGGGTGCACAAACTAGCTCAGGATTTAGATCCTTGGAATAGGATTTTGTGAGTAAGCTTCTCCAAGGCTATTAAATTCAACATATGTGTTTGACTAAGGGAGTGTTGAAATCCATTGTATAATCTGTGACGTCAGGAGAATCCACTTACACCGGAGTTAAGCACAAGGTAGCGTGAATTTGGTTGAGGGGATATCCCTCCAATACCTTCTTAGCGTCAGAGATATTTATGGGGATATATTCGTATATGGGGGTCTTGATAGTACCTTTACCTCTGTGAGAGGCAGTGTTGTCGATATTTCGGGATTTGTTACCTTTCCCATATGGTGGACCCGACTTACAACTGTTCTCCTGGGCATTGGTTATATCATGGTGGCTTAGTTGCTTGACATAGGTAGGCACATAGATTACTTGCAAGGGTTATTCTGCAGGTACCCTGAGTAATATAAGGGTCGAAAAACACACAACCTTTATGGAGGATTACCTCTCTGGGTGGATATGACCAACTGCGTTGTTAATCCCACGAGGGCCCTTATAACTGATTTTGATACCTCTAATCTTTTGAAGGGAGTCTCATGCCCCTATTGGACGAGACATACCTAATGTAGTGAGGGAGGCCCCTTTTCAGCCACTATATCCTGTTTGTGTGCATTGGCCTTTTTTATTTACTTTGGTGTGCTCTCTGATTATTAGTTGGCCTTAGGATTTTGTATTGCGTCATGAGTTTTTATTGTTATGATTAGTGGAGACTCGTGACTCCATCAGTTAGCGCTAACCATCCTATGGTATTTTATCATTCCATGGGGACGAATCCTTTTATCTTTTTGAGTGGTACGTCGAATCATGATACTCAGCCAATACCTTGGGCCTCAAATCATTTTTATTTTGGTATGCCAAACATGTCTTTGCACGTGGCATCCTCTGTCTCATCTTCTTATGTGAATCCTAGTTTTGGGTTTGGGGGCATGTTCCCTCCTTATTCCCCCTTTTCATTTGGTGGGAGTCATATCCCTCAACCAACTCTTACGGTAGGCAGTTGGAATATTCCTTCCTATAGATCCAATCCTAGCTTCACTTTTCCAGGACCAAGTGCTCAAATGGGCGGTCATTCTACTTATTACACTCCATCCATTTATCCTTCTTCCATTATCGATTCCTACAAACACTTTTCCCATGGAGAACCTCCATATATCCTCTGGTGTTTCATTTAGGGGGCATCAATTTTATAGTATGGGAAACCCCCTTCATGAAGTTCCTTCATCTGGGGGCAACATATATCCTCACATGAGTAACCCTTGTCATGTCTCTTTCTCTTTGCAAGCATCTTCCTCAGTGATGATTCCATTAAACACCTTTATGAATCAATATGGAGGAGGATAATATCCTTTCGGATAGGGACATGGTGTATACTAGAACCCTTCTTGGCCTGCAATTTCTCAAAACCAATCTTTCCTAGAACCTTGGTCTCAAATTCCCTAACCAGTTGTTGCAAGTCATGTTGGGGGCACAACTCTAGTCACTACTAGTCACATTGAACATACATCACAAACCTCTTCTATTCATGTTGGGGATTCATCACCAACCTATGCTAGTCATGTTTGGAATTCATCACCAACCTCTGCTAGTCATGTTGGGGATTCATCACCAACCTATGCAAGTCATGTTGGAGATCTGCTACTAGCCTCTGCAAGTAATGTTGGGAGCATGTCACCGTCCACTACAAGTCATGTTGGGGGAGTTCATACGATTGAGAAGCATTGATGTATAAGACATAATCCCAAGTTTCTTTTTATACTTTGCAAAGGAGATCACCTTACACATTTGTGCCCTGCTATTGTTGTGGTACAAGAAGCATGGTCCTTGCCTGGGGGCCCTTCAGGTTCCGAGTCATCCTTGGTTTCCAAACATTCTAGTCCTTTTTTAGTTGATACAATGGTCATGCCGATGCAATATTTGGTTGATCCCACACTTCTTTTGGGGGTTGAGCATCTCTCTTGACCATGTTGTCTCGCATCCTGTTCAACTAGCAGTGGTGTTGATGCAATCTTCGGCCAACACCACTCTTGTTTTTGGGACTGATGCATCTCTTGACCTTGTTTTCTTCCATCCTTTTCAACCAAAGGTTGAAGAAGTGGCCATGCCGATGCAATCTTCAGTCGATCCCACTCTTCTCTTGGAGAGTGACAAGTCTAAGGAAGTGACATTTCTGATGCAATCTTCAGTCAATCCCACTCTTCTTTTGGAGGTTGATGCGTCTTTCGACTACGTCCTTGGAATTTCTAGTCCTGTACCTTATGAACAAGGGAGCCTTCCACTCTCTTCGATTATGCTCCATCCAAGTCCTAGGGTGGTTTCCTTTGATTGGAATGATATTGTAGAGCCTTGACTTCCTTCTTCTACACCCTTCCAGATAAGGGGAATTCTTCGATATATTGTAGATAGGGTAACCTCTGCAAGTATTTTATCCTCCTTGACTTGGAAATATTTGGGTTTTCCCAAGCTTGTGTCAGCTATATGTGAGTTGCTGAATTTCGATAGAAGTCTTGCACCTGTCCTCCCCCATGATATGCTATGTAGAACAACATCCCTGAGTCTTGTTTAATCTCTTTTCTGACTCTCTCAAAAATAAAAAAGAACTCTCTCAAAAAGAGAAAATATTTCTGAGTGAACTTGTCTCTTTCACACTCGTAAATTGGATTTGAAAGGATGTGTATTTGGTGTAAGTTTAACCCTTTTTCAGACCAAGTAGACTAATTTTGAAAAATGAATACTCTAGTCACTAGTGGCTAGAAGAGTTCTCTTGGGTATTGGTTTATACTCTTTCGGGCCTAGGGGACTAAATTTACTAAAAAGGAAATTCTTTGGCGTTAAGTTGTAATTGCATCTCATTCTCTTGCTTGCAGTATTGATCCTATTATTGGTTCTCGCTTTCGCATTATAAGCCTATCATCTCAACAGTTTGCATCATCAGCCAACCAGAGCCTTGTTTATATCCTTTGCAACTTGACACCCTGTACCCCAAGAGGAAACTTTCCCCCGAGTTTCCATATCCTGCGTGCACCTCCTTTTATTGAGCATAGGTATGTTCCACTGCTGGAACCAATTTCTTACTCATGACACTCTTTTCCTCCTCTGTATCATAACATTCATTTGATTATGAAAAAACAAAAAAAATACGGGTGGGAAAATAATATTATCTTATGTTGGCAGCGGTCGTGTCTCCTTTGAACAAAGCACAAACTTTTGAGTTCACTTTTCATAAAAAATTTGGGTTTAGCATGACCTTAGGAAGCTGAGCTCGTTACTTATAGTTTAATCCCCTGACTAGTTACTCTTCCAGTTCCTATGGAGAGTTTGATTGGTGCCTCCTGCATCACAAAGTTTCATCAATGAGTCTATTTTGCTAGAGTCATCCATATGTATCATGCTCTTGTTCAAAGGATGTTTATCATCCTGTTTCAGCCATTTCTTAGAACTCTTGACTTTGCATGTCAACCATATTCTTAGTGTGTCTCAAAGATACATGAAGTTGTATTCCTACCATGCACTCTGGTCCTACTTTCCTTATGGATAGGTAACCTTGAACCCAACATTCGACTTCTCCTCATTGGTCGCTGACTAGGAGGTTTGCCTTGTGTTCAATGAAAAGAAATCTATTTACACATTGCGATTCGTGCAATGTCTTGGATTCCATTAGCCTTATTGGTGGTTTCCTCACCTTTGTCGGTAGTTTAACTCATTGGATGCTATTCATAGGGCCTTTTTCATGCACTATTTTCATTTGGTGCATGTGAAAGACGCATAGGGTCGTTGGTTCGTGAACATGTTCTTTGTTCGAGTTCCTATAAATCATCAAGCTCTTGCTTTATACCTCATGTTTAATGATGAGAGATGCCTTAATGCTCTCCTTTCAGTGGGTCTCCTTCCATTGAATTCAACCCATCTATTCTGGAAACGAGACCTAGATTCTTATGAGCACCTAGAGACTTGTAGTCATCAGTGGCAGGTTCTCTTGCCATTGACGGTTGGGAATACATCAATGTCTCCTGATTGATGAATTCTTCAATTGTTCGACCTCAAAACCTTTATTCACACTTGGAAGAATATACTCGGTGCCTTGATACCTACTTTCATTATCGGTAAGTTATCTCACGTTTGTTAATGGTATACCTTAATGACTGGTAATCAAACGAAGTCTCATTATGTTCTACCTCAACTCCTTTATTCACATAATGTAGACTTTCACATTTGGCGGATCGTGTAGAAGACTTGAAGACATCAGTTTATAGTCGCAGCTTTCCTGAGTTGTTGCTATCATTAATTGGACCAGTACCTATATGACTTCAATGATCATGGGAGATCAGATTGTACTCCATTGTATTTAGATATCTTCAGAATGATTTTGAGACTGGTTTTCACTGGGCCTTTTTTGTGACCATGACAACCTATGACATGTATCTACTCTTGTATTTCCTATTCATGACCATGGACAGTTGTTTGGTATATTTCCACATGGATCTGCAGTGTAATTCAAATTGGTAGCCATGTGCACAAATTTAGTATGAATTGTAATATTCTTATGTGAAACTAGTTCGTCGAGCTAGATCACCATTACTCCACTTCTAGGAATTATAATATATTTCGACCATCACAGATACTCCTTTGAACTCACAAATTAGGGGTCATCTATTATAGAAATATTTTCCTCATCATATTGAAACTTTCTTAGAGGGCCTTTTTCCATTTCCCTATGCAGACTTGAAGTCCCTTTTTGCATTTCCAAGGTCTAAAAATTGTATTTTTCCACATATACATGCCCTAACAACTATACAATGTGTGTATACGCAGGTTGCACCATTACAACACATGTACATCAGGTTTTGTGCTCAAAATTAAAAAATGGTGTCGGGTTTCCATGTCACATCACGGGATCTATGATCCTTGACCTTCCATATATTGGAAATGTTCAGACTCGGCCCTTGAGTTCCATTTGAAGGCTATAAATGGTCCATATCCAAGCTGTGGAAGAGAGGAGAAGAATTCAACTTTGAGAGAAAAGTTACTCTGGAGAAATTATTCACTTCATATTGAGTTTGCATCTCTTTGTCCTTTTAAGTCTGAACACATTGTTCAATCCCCAAGCTCTTCCCTATTTGATGGACAACCTCATTGTCTCTCTTATATGAGCTTGCCTTTGGTGGAGGACTGAAGTGGTGGAGGCCCAACTAGAAGGGAATTAGTTTCTCGGTTCCGAACGTTCCGACACATAAGTTTTTCATTCATACACTTTTGTTGATTACATTTTAATAGAAATACTATTTTCTCATCCAATTAATGTCTTGCAAATATTTGAATTGTTATTCCATGGGAGTATTTGTTATGAATATTGATGGATTATGCTATTGAATGTGATAACTTTATATATTATCACCATATGCTTGCATATCTTGGTTGTTGAGGACAAGTTGCAGGTGTATTTCTTTGAGTCAAGTTCTCAACATTGGACTTCATCAAACGTCTAGATGAGGTAGGATATTTATCTTGTCTTGTTATCATATTTGTTTATATAGCATACCTGAGATAGAGTTGATTTCTGTAGACATTTCCTTCTGTTGTGGTTTACCCCATGCCATAGAGTTATTTTCCTCGTAACAAGAAGGCAGTTGATTTGGTCAACTTGGTGTCAATCATCGACCATAGGATGGAACAAAAGGTACTCAGGAACCCAAAATGAACCTAAAAACGTTCAAAGAAGAGCTTAGAAGTGGTCTTGACTGTGATTCTCTTCTTGCAGGGTGCCAAAAATGCCATCTTAGAGAATCAATCAACAACCACGAATACACAATCATTCCCATGCTTAGTTGAAGATAGAACATACATGTAATACATGGAGATGGAATCCCAAGGACTATATGGAGTAGGAAGAGGGGTGTATAGCCCCTATTTATTGATGGTGGGTTTGGAAATGGTGTAGGTAGTGTAATATCTTATGTACTTGCAAACATATTGTCGAATCTTTGACCAATAAAAATGATTTTGCAGTACTTCCACTATTTGATCCACACTAAAGTGTCATGCCACTCAACTGTAATGAGCTTACCAAATCAGCTTTGCATGATCGCTTGAAGGAAAACATAGATCACTTAGATGGCATAGAAGTCCATCCTAGAGATGAAAGTCTATAATTGGTTTTCCTGCGCTCAATGTCTCATGGGTAGTAAAAAATTCATAATAACTATTATATAATTGTGGCCACTCAGATGTCTCATTCCCACAGGAGTTCAGAACTATGGCTATCACCACAATTGGGGGTCGATTAAGGCATTATGCGACATGGTTGGTGCTACCCTTCTTGTACTTTATGTTCAAGTGAAATTGTTGCAGGTATGTGGACCACATATGATGGCGATCATTCTATAACTTTCCTTATGTATAAATGAATAGCAGAGGCCTGTGATCAATGTGGATGATAGTTTCCTTCCCTGAAATGTAATTCCTCCACTGTCGACATGCCTGCATAATGGAGTACATATATTTTTCATAGGTGGGGTATCTACGAACAAAATAAAAAGTTTTTCACTGTGATAGGCCGTTGGATTCGTATGTTGAGTGAGGACTGCACCGCTAGCATAATCTGAAGCATTTATATCAACCTCAAATGGTTGTTGAAAGTATGGAAGAATAAGGACTAGTGGTGAGCAGAGGCGAAATTTAAAAACCTTGAATTCTTTCTATTGGGATGTTGCCCAAACAATATTAGTCTTCACTCCACCCTTGGTCATCTGGTTTAGGGCCCAAGTGATATGAGAGAACCCAAACAAAAACTTGTAGTATAAGTTGGCAAGGCCCATGAAGTTGAGGATCTCAACTAGTGTCTTCGGGGCCGACGAATCAAAGATGACTTGGATCTTGTCTAGATCCATATGCACACCCTACTCATCCATGATGTATCCCAAATATTGGATTCTCTACAAGACGAAGGAACACTTCTCCAAATTGGAATATAACTTGTGTTGTCGTGATGTGCCCAAGACCCGTTGAATGTGCTTCAAATGTTCCTCCTATATTTTTCTAAAGATGAGGATGTCATCTAGATATACGAACACAAAGGAGTTTGTGAATGGCTGCAATATATCATCCATTATCCACATGAATGTGGTCGAGGAATTATTTAAGCCGAAAGGCATGACCAACCACTTGAAGAGACCTTCTTTATACTTGAAGGTTGTCTTTCATACATCATATTTCTCAATTGGCACCAGGTGGTAGCCTGACTTCAGATCAATATTATTGAAAAGTTTGTCTCCCTTGAGTTGGTGGAGAATATCATCAATTCAGAGGATTGGGTATTGTTTCTTAACTGTGATCTTGTTCAGGGATCTGTAATCAATACAAAGTTTCCATGTCCTTTCCTTCTTTTGTACTAGAAAAATTGGGCTCCCGCAAGGTGAGGGGCTTGGTTTGATGTGGCCCTTAAGAATTATTTCTTGGATTTGGTGTTTGGTTTATTCATTCTCCATAATATAATTCATGTATATAGGTTCGTTAGGCAAGGGATCATCGGGAGTCAATCCAATTGAGTGATTTACTTGATGTTGCAAAGGCACCTCAGTAGGTGAGGAAAAGATGTTGGTGTGCTCTTATACTATCTTGTCCACCTATTGTTGTTGTGTAGAGAGACCTCATGTAGAGGTTTTGGTCAGTTGCAGTGAACTTCCATTCACCTTCTGACCAGACCATAAAGAGGACAAATTTCCCAGTTTGAGAGACCACCTTTATGCACTGATTCATAGAGATCAAAGAGATCGTAGTAGTTGGGACTACCTCCAGTACCATGTAGAGTTGAGCTCCCAAAGTAATAATGACATTATGGGGCCTAGATTTATAAATAAAATGATGCTTCCACATATATGGTTGTCCTAAAATAAAATCACAAAATTCAAGGGGGGAAACATCACACAATACATCGTCTTTAAAGGGTTTGATGTCATAGTGTAGGCAATATTATTGGTCAATGCAAATGTCTCTTCCCTGGCTGAGCCAACCAATGGTGTATGGTTGAGGATGTAGCATCATTGTTAGGTTCAACCTCTTGTTGACCTCTGCTGAGATTAGGTTCTTCTAGCTATCGTAGTGAAAAATTAAATGGAGGGGGATCCTCTTCATCCAAATCTATGAGTGGAAGAGTTGCTCCTCTTCTTCAGGATCCTCTGGTTCCTCTTGTTGGATTTTTATGGTAGCGATGGTGAAAATGGGTTCTACGTAAATGATCCATTTTTCCTTATTCGATTCCAAATTAGAGTCTAAGTCGGCATCTGAATATGAGGATTTCATCTCAGACAACAATGATTGTTTGGAGTGACATTCATCAGTGTTGTGCCAAGAGATTTTGTAGAAATCACACCACTTTCTAGTGTCCTTCTTTGGATTACCATTAACCTTCTTTACTTATGGCTTGGACTAGTTGTCCTAGGGATAGCCATTCTTACTCTATCCTTTTCTCTGGGAGTTAGGCCCACCTTTACTGTTCTTTTGTTGCGATGGGTTTGCAGAATTGAAATCCCACTTATTCTTTTTCTTGAACTTTTTCTTGATCTTGGTAGCATATTAGTAAGTGGTTCCAAATGAGGAGATGTGAAAGAACTCAATATATGTTTGGATGTACCTATGTAGGCCACTGTAGTACTTTAGGACCAAGTGTTGCTCAGAGTCTTTAATACCTAGCTTTGTGAGTGTAATACCCCTAGGCAGAAACCCAATTGTAAATGTACATATAGGTTGATGTGCCAAGATGTTTTGAGTCTAGAGTTCCTATGTTCATATATTGATAAAAGTACACCACTGTTGCAGACCAACTAGAAAAAAGAGTATGGGGGGTTAAAATTCCACTAGAGTAAAGGGGGCTAAGGGTTTAGGAGGAGGGGCTAAGGCAAGGAAATATATAATAATATTTCATAAATTCTAATTTATGGGATATATTCACATCTATCCTAAGTTCCTAAGTGGGAGGAATGTATCACCATGTGGGGCCCATGTAGTTTCCAATGTGACAATTGTCAAGTTGGGAACATGCATATACAAAGTAAAAACTTAGTGCACTTTCCATGATTCTCTCATGATTCATTCATTGACTATGGCCATATGTTCACTCTTCCATCCATAGTTGTACCTATATTTGGAATATTTTGTAGTTGTTTGTAACCAATTATTCCTTAGGGTTTTGAGCCAAAGAAGCATGTTGTCAGGCCTGTGTGCATGTTGAAAAAGTGGGTTATCAGGCCCGTGAGCATTCTCACTAGGTGAGAGAACTACTGGGACTTGTTCCCTCGATGTTGGAAATAGCTACAAAGCTCTAAGAGTTTATGTTTGGCTTGTCATTGAAGCCCTGGAAGGGAAGTGGGGTAGTCGAAGGACCGTTGAGTGGAGAAGGGGCACACTTCCTAGGGTGGGAAAAGTTGTGGGAAATGAGAGGAGGTAGGCTAGTTGAAACATTTGGAACCTTGGACTAAGTGTTATTATGTTGATTAGACCTTATTATATCTTAGGAGGCCTACCCTGGTGGAGTTTCTAGCCCCAGCTCGGGGGTGACCTGCTGCTGAGAGCTTATGAGAAACAATGTCTATGGTTGGGAGGAAAGTCTGAGGTCTGCATACAATTGGTGATTCATTTATAAAGATAAGTTCCTTATGTGTGTTTTTTTTAATTACTCTGTTATTATTTATGATCTTTCTATTATGGGATTTTACTGTCTAATTATGCTTAAGTTTATATAGTATTAGAACTGTATAGAACTGCATAATTGTAATCATATGCAGGGCATTTTTATAAATTTAATTGGTATCAGAGGAAATTTTTTTGTGTGGCATTTCCCAACTTGGGGTTGGGGATGCCACAATGTGGTATCAAATATCAAGGTTCAATATTGAGCTTTCATGGGAAATCTAGTAGAACGTTGAAGATAAAATTGTGCAAATATAAATTTCAGAATGTGTCTGCAATTTGTTTGATGAAATTACTGCAGTAAAATTAGGGAAGAATTCACAGAAAAATTTGAAGAATTGATTCCATGAGTAAAAATTCCAAAATTTAATATCTAAATGGGTATTTTCGGGCTTGTAGATGATTGAATTTCATAGTTGCAAAGTGCCCATGGAGAAATTGGGTGAAAATGTGGCGAATTGGACAAAAGCCCCAATTTCTACGGTGAAATCTATGGAAATTTCGATGGGAAAGGATTGAAATTCGTGTGCAGAGGTAGGATTGATTCTTATAGGGGAAAAATTGGCAAAAACAAGATTAATTACAATCTCCAATGGCATTTTGTGCGGAATTATGAAATTATACATTTTGGGGCATTTTTGAAAATTCATAAATTTTGTAAAATTGGAAAAATTTGGGCACTTTTTTTCTCCTTACGGTGACGTCAACATGATGTGGGGACCACATGTCATCTAAAATGGAAGATGGGTGAATTGTACTAGTATGGTGGTATGACCACGATGATAGGTACATGGTGGGAGAAATAGCATATATGGCAGGCACACGATGACAGTAGTAGCATATGTGGCACATTCATGGTGGCATGTGAGATGGAGCCGCAGTGGCGGAATTCCTACCCACTTGTGGAACCTTGACTCCATACCCAAATAACCTTGATGTGGGGGGTCCCTGATGGTTTTGGAAACCATTTTTTGGGTTCTTGATGGTTTTGGAAACCCGCAAGGAGGGGTCACGATGCACCAGGATGCTGACATGTCTCCAAGTGGAAAAATAGTGGATTACATTGC
>JASDQU010947160.1:33133-44640 GCA_032191745.1 Picea mariana
ATAATACACAAAATGGTAGGGGAAGGAATCGTAGCAATCCATGGTAGAGTATTTAAGCCAAGCTAGAACATAGAGGTATAGATTGTTTTGATTCCACATCACCTGGGGGTTAAAAATATTAACTAGAAGGCCCAATACCTAAGTAGTAAAGGAATAAGAAACAAAAAAATGAAAAACTAATTCTGACTCCTGATGGCATAGGAAACATCGGCTAGGACCATTCCATACTCTATTGATCAATCTATCCCATGATAACAACTTATTCCAAAGTGAAAGACAAAGTATGATTTTTTATTTGAGAGGACTATGGAGCTTCCAGACACATCCCCACCACCAAACAGAAGGCTCATTGGGCTTCGATTCAATTTGGGATTTCTATCCAAGCTTCATAGTGAAATAACTAGACAAGGAATTATTCTACCAAACTAGGGATTAATCATCCTCTTCAACCGGTTTGATATGATTAGAGCATAGCTTTCCAAAAAACATGTGTCTTTCCTCAACAAGCTCTCTGGACAAACCCAACTCGCTTTCTGATTTATACCCAAGTCTACAAATACAATTATGGTCTTGATCCCTTACATCCAAAAGGGAGTATACATCCTAGTTATACAAAATTATTAGAATATCATCAGAGAGTCTACAAAATTCATTACCACGGGTCTTAACCAATCCAAATTTTCTTTCCATTACCAATTCTCCAGACTGTGAATTTTCGCACTAAAGGGAAGGCATATACTAACACTTTCCATATTATCGAACTGTTCTTGAAAGTATTTTGAGAAGTTAAAAACCAATATTCTATAGAGAGATTACCTAGGCATTTGGATTTCATGAACTCCCCCATAGCACTGATTTCTAGGTGAGCCTCTAAAGGATTTTATCGACAGAATGCTGAATGAAAAGAAAGGGATTTTTAATCTCCTATCCACCCATAATTTGTGAATTGGATAAGAGGAACCATCTTACCAAAGGAACACCATCCTTCTCATGCCTACCATACCATAGGAATTGGAATCCTTTTTTCTGGATTTTAGTGAAAATACCCTTAAGAATTTTTGCAATAGAATCCCAATACACTGGAATAATTTGAACCATCAATTTAAGGAGGATTAAAATGCCTCTTCTAGACAACCATTTGCTGACCCACAAAAAAATACATGCTTCAATTTTTTTGTAAAGCCACAACTATTCCTCAAAGTTGTAATGACAAGTCTTTTCAAGTCTTTTTCTTGGGAATGACAAAGTGTTATCCAGGAGGGGAGACAAATCTTCTCAGGGGAAAGAATAGTGCATGCACGACTTCACCCAATTAATATCCATCCATGTGCCCAAAAATAAGTGGTCCAAAATGCATCTAATACCCTAAATTCTTAAATAGTACCTGCACCAAACAAAATTACATCATCAACGAAAAGAAGGTGTGAAAGAGTTTTAGATGGAGAGACCTTGAGACCTTTCAAATCAGCTCATCTCCTTGCATTACCAATTAATTTACTGATCCCTTACCAAGAAAAAGAGGAAAGGGGAGAGAGGGAATCACCGATGAATCCCCCGTGAGGCTCCAAATAATTTGTAAGGGGGCCATTTTATCAGAACCACGAAGGAGGTAGATTCGACACATCCTAGGATCCAATTAACCATAACTAGGTTCATCTCCATTTGGACTAAAAACAAACGAACATAAGTCCAACTCACTTTATTGTAGGCCTTAGAAAGATCCAGCTTCAACAAGACTGAAGGAATTTTAGAAGTTTTAATAGAGTGCATTTCCTCTTGAGCCAAATCCACCACTTCATGGATTTGGAACTTAAAGAGAAATACAAATTGTTCCTCGGAGATGATTTTATTAAGAATAGGTTTAAGCCTATTTTCTGTGATCTTTGAAACCACCTTTTATACGACATTGCAACATGAAATCACTCGATTGTCATCAAATAATATTACGTCCTTTTGTTTTGGAATAAGGGATAAAAATTTTGAGTTCATCGCTCCCAGAAACATCCCACTACGTTTGGATTCGTTAACCACCTTCAGTAGATCATCTTTCAAAATATCGAAAAAACTGATATAAAATTAAACTAAAAATCCATTTGATCCAAGGATTTTACCTTTATTCATGGAGAAAATGGTTGCTTCTATCTCATCTTTCAATACCTCACCTTCCAAAGATTCATTCATGTTTATAGATAAAACCTTGGGGAAAAGTATTATAAATTCTAGCAATTCCTTGGTAGGGAATCCTATCAGTGCCTTGAAAGGATCATTGAAGTGAGTCATGGTTTCTTCCTCTTTTTCCTCAAAGGTCTTGGCTAGAATTCCATCTTGATTAGAGGTCTCCCAAATAGTATTGAGGTTATTCCGGTAGTTGGAATAATTATGAAATAATTTAGTGTTGTTGTCTCCTTCATCTAGCCAAACTACTCAGATTTTTAACCTCCAGAAGCTTCCTCTTTATCTAAGATATCATGCCTAACATATATCAGATGCTTTAAAGAACACGCCTCCTCATATGAGAAGATTCCTGAATTGATGGATTTGAAAATGGATTTGATCTTGAGTTCAGTCTCTTTAAGGGATACTTGAGAACATTGATTAAAAATCACCACCCACTCTTTTGTCACCTTTTTAACCTTCTGAATATTGTCATGGAATTGTTGCATATGTGATACTCCTACTTCATAATGAAGGTGGGTCCAAGTAGAAAGGACTAGTTTCTTGTAATATTCTTCGGAAAGCCGGATATGATTGAAATTTAGTGGAGTTGGAGGACGACTCTCTTTAGGTTCAATTCTAATAAAGATGGGAAGGTGGTCTGATATGCCACTATAAACTATCCAATATTTCATAGACTAGGGACCTTTGACTAGGGGTTCAAATATCAAGAATCTATCTAGCCGTTTAGACACCCCTTCGTCCCCTTTACTCCCATATCTCCAAGTAGGGGTGATATTGGGTGGATTAATATGAACCAATTAACATTCTTCTTAAAGGTGTGGAAATAATCCTTCTATCAGGTCCTTGCATGGGTGCACCCTCTAAAATTCTTCGAGGGACAAAGAAAAATTAAGGTCATCCCCTAGGATAATGTTATCACTATAGAGAATTCCAGAGGAAATTAATTCATCCCAAAAGGGTTGTTTCTCTATATAAGGGACATAGAGATTAATTATATAGAAGGAAGAAGCCATATCTCAAGCTTCCAAATCAACCAAAATACGATAGTTTAGAAAAGAGGTCAAAATATCCTTTAGGTTAGGGCTCCAAGCCATCACAAGGCTCCTGGAGTGAACTTATGAGTCAAGAGAATAGAAATACCAGCCTTTCAACAAAGGGGAAAGAGACTCCATGGCCCTTGAGCCAAAAATTGTATTAAAACTATATATGGAGCGTAATATTTAATCAGTATTTAGAGGGATAACATCTTGGGGGCACCCCCTGTCCCATGAATTTTAAATGACATGTAGATCGTGGTTTATCCTTGGCATGGGAATTCCCTTCTCTAAAGGCTCGGGTAATAGTGGCTTTCTTTCCACTTCTAATATTCTTCTTTGCTTGAATTTGAGCCAAGAAAAAGTGAGATTTTCATCTCGCTAGGGAGCCAACCAATTTTCCAAAGTGATGCCTCCATTAATGGATCCATCCTCTATTGTGTTTAAACATGAATGAAGCATATATCCAGAAGGGTGAGAAGGTATAGAATGACTTTGAATTCCAGAGGATTATGAGTTTTCATGATGACTTTGCACATCCTCACCTTTTCCAGACTCTGTGCCAGAGATGGGGGGGAAATATGAAGGGGAGGATCCCCCATCATCAAGGCCTTATCGGGAAATGAAGGGATAATTGACATCATGATGTCTAGCATGGGACAAGAGGAGAGATACATAGACTCAAATGGGAAGGGTGGAATATGGTTCACGTATGGTATGGGGATATCAACTTCTTCCTAGACTTTGATAATAGAAGGAGTGGAGGAGTAGGACTTACCCTGGATATATTCTAGAGGATTAGTTAAAGAATGATGAGGCTTCAACTCTGGATCTAGTGAGCCTGAAAACTTTACTAAAGAATGAACTCAAGATGGTCTTCCCTCAATATGTTGTCCCTCATCTCTAATATTCGATTTGAAAACCTTAGGGTTCAGAATTTTCTTGAAAGGCACCCTCAACCTAAAAGGTGAAGGAAGCAGTCCAGAGTATGCTTGCCCTTATGGTAGCCAAAACATCGGAAAGGAATACACCATTAGTCAATATTCTAAACCCAAGAGAATTCATCGACAACTAGCTCTATTTCTTCAAGAGGACCTTCCTTCACATCAATCTCCACATACACCCAAGCCCATCAGTGGTCTACTTTGGTATTCTAGTCATTATCCATCTTGATAAATATTCCCACTTTATTTTCGACAAAGTCTATCTCTTCCTTCCAACAGGTCCCTACATGGGTGCACCCTCTAAACTTCTTTGAGGGATAAAGAAAAATTAAGGTCGCCCCCTAGGATGATGTTATCACTAAAGAGAATTCTAGAGGAAAATAATTCATCCCAAAGGGTTGTTTCTCTATACAAGGGCCATATAGATTAATTATATAGAAAGAAGAATCCATATCTCGAGCTTCCAACTCAAAAAAAATACCATAGTTTAGAGAAGAGGTTGAAATAGCCTTTAGGTCAGGGCTTCAGGCCATCACAAGGCCCCTGGAGTGAACTTATGAGTAAAGAGAGTAGAAATACCAAAATTTTAACCAAGGTATAAAGAGACTCCATGTCCCTTGAGCTGGAACACATAGTTTCTTGTAGTAAAATTATATATGGAGCATAATATTTCACCAGTCTTTGGAGGGATAGCATATTGGGGGAACCCCCTACCCCATGAATTTTAAATGAAATGCAGATCGTGGCTTACCCTTGGCATGGGAATTCCCTTCTCTAAAGGCCTGGATAATAGTGTCTTGCTTGCCACTTCTAATATTCTTTGTTTCTTTAATTTGAGCCAAGGAAAGGTGATATTTGCATCCCACTAGGCGGCCAACCAATTTTTCCAAAGTGATTACTCTGTTAATGGATCCATCCTCTATCGCTTTTAAAAATGAATGAAGCATATATCCAAAAGAGAAAGAAGGGATAGAATGACTTTCAAGTCTAGAGGAATATGAGGATTCATGATGACTTTGCACATCCTCACCTTTCCCAGACTCCGTACTAGAGACAGGGGGAAAATATGAAGGGCGAGGATCCTTCATTAGCAAGGCCTTATCATAAAACAAAGGGATAATTGTCGTCATAACATCCATCATGGGACAAGAGGAGGGAGACATAGACTCAAATGGGGAGGGTGGAGCAGGGTTCACTTATGGTCTGGGTATATCAACTTCTTCCAAGACTTCGATAATAGAAGGAGGAGTAGAGTAGTCGAAGGACTTACCCTGGATATATTCCATAGGATTAGTTAAAGAATGAGGAGGCTTCAAATATGGATCCAGCGAGCCTGAAACATTTACTATAGAATGAATTGCTGACGGGGTCCCCTCAATATTTTTTCCATCTTCTCTAATATCCGAGTTGACATCCTTAGGCTTCCAAACTTTCTTGAAAGGCACCTTCAACCTGAAAGGTGAAGGAAGCAGTGTAGAGTATACTCGATCTTATGGAAGCCAAAACATTGTAAAGGAATACACCAGTAGTCATTGTTCTAAACCCAAGAGAAGCCATTGACAACCAACTCTATTTCTTCAAGAAGACATTCCTTCACATCAATCTCCACGTACACCTAAGCCCACTCATGGTCTAGTTTGGTATTCTAGTCATTCTCTAGCTTGATAAATATTCCCCACTTTGTTTTCAAAGAAGATACACATTCACACCTGGGGTCAAAATGAAATCCCCACTCCTTTAGTACCAAGCCCAAGGGTCCCCAACTCCAGTTCCACTTAAGAATCAAGATCTTGTCTTCCATAAATTTGAAGAGAAAACAAAGCCGAAGAGTCGAAGGCCTAAATAGATCTCGATCGTTGATGGAGAAGAGACATGCATCGATAGATCTGAGTCTTCGGGTGAAAGCACTCTGGGAGGAACGAGTGTGAAGGAGTTGAAATCCCAAACCCCAAAGAGCTGAAGTGAATATGGACCATCAGATCCAGAGGGACGCGTGGTGAAAATCCATTGTTTTCAGGTGAAAGCAATCTAGGAGGAACGAGTGTGTAGGAATTTGAAAATTCTGAACCTCGAAGAGTTGAAGTAAATATGGATCATCATATCTAGAAGGAAACACGTTGATGGATCACAAGCTTTAGGAGAAAGTGAAGCTGGGGTGTTAAAACCCCTGAAGTGCGAATAGACGAAGTAGTTGGGAGTCATCGATTTGTAGGAGGACACGCGTCGTTAGATCATGGAATCCGGGTTAAAACACTCCAGGAGAAATAGAGCATGGATAATTTGAGACTTCTGAAGGTCGAAGTCCCGAAGTAGGCTAGGTCCATCGATTCAAGGAGGACACGCGGCAGGAGATCTTCCATTTCAGAGAAAGTCACTTCAGAAGAAAGGGATGTGCTGAACACAAACTCCCGAAGGCCGGAGAGACGAAGTTCATCTGAGCCATTTGTTTGCTAGGGACAGGTGTCAACATATTTTCCACTTTAGAAGATAGCCATTTCGAAGGAAGAAAGAGTTCAGAGTTGAAACTCCCGAAGCCCGAAGGGAGAAATCAATCACGACTGTTGATTTGAAAGGGACACACGTCGTTAGATCGTGGAGATCTAGGAGAGAATTCTCCAGAGAGAAATAAGGGAAGGAGGTAGATCACAATAGTTGATCATGAGACATCATCGAGGTCATATGAAGGAAAGGGCCTAGCAGAAGGAGCTAGCATCCGTGAATTGAAAAGTGCCAAGAGCGCTAGAGATAGGGCCCACGGGTTCCACAGGACCTGCGCCTTAGGAGAAAAGGGGGCCTGTACAAGTTGATTTTGGTTCAAGAATAAAATCAAAGAGTCGATTCGACTCCTTGATTTGAACAATCGTATACCAGAAGGTCATGCAGCCTGAGGAGAGAAGGCGGGTCTGCATCAAGTGGTATCAGAGCTTGATTTCGTCTGTACATTTTGCGAAGGACATAAAGGAGATACTCTGATACCATCAAGTGGTATTAGATCTTTCTTTCATCTGTAGATTTCAGGTGGAGGAGATGAAGGAGATAGTCTGACTACATCAAGTAGTATCAAGAGTTGAATTTTGTCTGCAGATTGTAGGAAAAGGTGAAAAGGTGAATAGAGATAATCTGGTGACATCAAATGGTATCATAAGCTGAAGTTCACCAGTAGACAACAAGTGAAGAGAGACAGATTACTGATGCTTTGTAAATATTGTTGCAAGGTGTGCAACAAATGGTAGATAATCAGGAGGGATGAAGACAGAAAAGATGGCTACTGAAGGCCATAAGTGTGGTCGGGGAGCAGACTGCAAGAATAAAAGTAAATCATAAATTGACAAGGATCTCATTGAGATAAGAGAAAGAATGGAACAACTGACATTGAAGATGCAATAGGAAGAAAAAGTACACTGGATGTATGAATGGCCTCTGAACATGAAGGTAAAATGGCCTGTGCAAAAGTTGTTGGCCAGAAGGCAGCAACAAGAGTTGAGGAGGTGGTTGAGGGAAGTTGAAAACCTTAGTGACACAAAGGAGGAAGTGGTTTACATCTGTGAATTGGAAATTAAAAGGAGCCTTGGTGATTAGGAGGAGATGAGATCATCTAGAGATCCCATGAACAATCAGGAAGGCAGAGATAAATTCTTAGATTGGCAGATGGGCAATGAGATGAGATCAAGCAGAGATCCCATAGACTGCCAGGAGGGCAGGACTGAAATCCCAGATTTCCAAGTGGGAAAGGGAGAAGAGAGGAGACTATCTAAAGGTCTCAAGAACTCAACTGAGAGTTCATATCAATAAGGAGAGTTAGTGGAGGAGGATCATAAATGAATTCTGATCAGTGGAGGAATTAAGATATTCCTACCAATTAGTCCAGCAGAGGCTAATGCAAGAGTTGCACATGAGGAGGTGGTGCAACAAGAATCCACGAACGAGGTCATGGGGCCAAATGATTTTAAATCTAACTGTGTCCGTGATGCAGGTGCAACAAAGGAAAGATAGCTAGCAAGGACTGTCAAAGAGGAGGAGAAGGAGAAGACATTGATGTATACCCCAACAAAAAAAGAGGATAATTCATATGAATTTCCCACTCAATGGAAGCAAGGGTTGAAGATGTTGGAGGATTGGTTGGACAATCTAGAACCAGAAGATGGCTGCCAGGAGACAGTCATGTAGATTGCAGGAGAAGAGCATTCAACAGAATTGCTCAAAAATTTGAGCTCGGGAGAGGAACAGGAGATGACTGTAGCATTGGAGCCTACAACATTTGAAGAAGCAAACATCTTGGATTTTGTTGAGCTTAATGAATAATTGGAAGCCCTGGAGAGAAGGGTAAAAATGTACAGTAGGCATATCCAATAGGATAAGTTTAAAATAGGTGAAGGAGAATACCAGTCTGGGGAGAAGCTAGGGGAAGTTGGAGTTGAACCAACATAAGAGGAGATGACACAAGTCAATCTGTGAGAAGAGGAAGCCGAGAAACAACTCAGAGGTGAGACTGCAGAACTGGAGTCTGCAACAGAGTGGCAAGCTAGTGCCACATGAGATGAAGATAACATGAAGGTTCATATTGATTAGATTGTTAAAAAGGAGAAATATCACACATTATAATGTGCCCAAGAGATGGAGAAAGAAGAGCATTCGATGGAATTGATAAAAATTTTTATCCAAGGAGATGAACATAAGGCAACTGTAGAATTGGGATCTATAGCAGAAGAAGATGAGCATTCAGATAAATGGCTCGAAAATTTCAGCCAGGAAGTTGAGCAAGAGATATCTGTAGAATGTGAACCTATAACAAAGGAGGAAGCAACATATAGCAGTCAACAGATCCTTGGGTTGTGTGACCTCCCGGTCTAGGATCGTTCAAATCAAGGAGTTAGATCGACTCTTCGGGCTTCTGCTTGAACCCAAATCAATTTGTACATGCCCCCTTTTCTCCTAAGGCATAGGTCCCGTGGAACCCGTAGGCCTTATCTCTGGCACTCTTGGCACTTTTCAATTCGCAGACGCTAGCTCCTTTTGCTAGGCCCTTTCCTTCATATGACCTCGGCGGTGTCTCATGATCAACGGTCATGATTTGATCTCCATGATCTAACAACGTGTGTCCCTTTCAAATTAATGGTCATGATTGATTTATCCCTTCGGGATTCAAGATTTTCAACTCTCAACTCTTTCTTCCTCTAAAATGGCTATATTCTGAAGTGGAAGATCTGCTAACACCTGTCCCTAGAAAATGGATGACTCAGATGAAATATGGATCTCCGACCTTCAGGAGTTCGTGTTCAACACATCCCTTTCTTCCGGAGTGATTTTCTCCAAAATGGTTGATCTTGTGCCGCTTGTCCTCCTCAAATTGATGGCTCTAGCCCGCTTTGGGACTTCAGCCTTTGGAAGTCTCAACTTATCCACACTTTGTTTTTCCTAGAGCATTTTACCCCAGAGTCCACGATCTAATGACATGTGTCCTCCCGCAAATCGATGAATCCCAACTACTTCGGCTATTAGGACTTCGGGGGTTTCAACACCCCACCTTCGCTTTATCCTGGAGCTCGTGATCTTTCGACGCATTTTCTTCTGGATCTGATGGTCCAAATTTACTTCGGCTCTTAGGGGTTTGGGATTTTCAAATTCCTACGCACTAGTTCCTCCTAGAGTGCTTTCACCCAAAGACAACGGATTTTCTCCACGCATCCTTCTGGATCTGATGGTCCAGATTCCCTTTGACTCTTCAGGGTTCGGGAGTTTCAAATCCTGCACACTCGTTCCTCTTGGAGTGCTTTCAGCTGAAGACTCACATATTTTGATGTGTGTCTCCCCACGATCAATGAACTAGATCTATTTTGTCCTTCACCTTTCACTTTATTCTTGTTCGAGAACTCTCGAAGTACGTCCACTTCAGAGTTTCAGATCCTTCACCACCTATCCCTTTGGATGATGGACGATCCCTGTCTTCTTCGACACTTCGGGACTTCGGCTATCCTATTCTCCTATGCACTTTCAAAAGACTTAAGGTTCGTACACTTTACCTAGATCCGACGGATGTCGATCCCTCACACTCAGATCCAATGGTTGGGATCTGTTCTCCTCCTTGTGAGTTCCTCCTTCGTCCTGGACCCTGATCTGACGGTCCAGATCTCTTCTTGCATTCGATCTGACAATTGTTATCCCTCCTCCTCCTGAGCTTCTTTGTTCTCCCGTACTTGGGAAAATTTTGTAAGTGATCAAAGGTTGTGGCCTTTGAACATTCTCCTGCGAACCTGACTATCTTGGGTCTCACCTTTGCTATTCCTCCTGATTTTTCACAATGAAATTTGACCTCGGATTTGGCGCACACTTGTGCTCTACGTAAAAAAATGCACTACTCCTCCCCAACTTGTGAATCTTGAAATAAATTCACCTCTGCTCGCACTCCTTGCATTGTCTCTCTTGAGATTTTGCTTACTCAATTTCTAAGGTTTTGGTCCCTTTACTCCTCAAAGGGATTCTTGTGCCTTCTCAACAACTTTTTCTCAATGCACACTTGTAGAGATTTATAGAGTGGTCAACAACTCTGTGAGTACCTTCCTCTAATACTCTTCTCTTTGAACTCGACAGATAGTTCTCTTTTTACACACTTGCATCTCCTTGATACCCACTTGGCAGAGCTCTACAGAGTTCTCAGTGACTCTATCTCTCTATGCTTTCTTTGCACAATTTCTCCTCTAAGGTATTCAACAACCTTGATATTTCCCCTGAGTTGTTATCATTCTGGTATGCCCTCCTAACACATTCTTTTCTAACTCAACATAGTTCAGATGCACACTCCTTGCGCTGGCTACAAAACCTCCAATGTTCTGTTGTGCACTCCTTGCACAACCTAAGTAATCCAGAACAATATAACAACATCAATGAAGACAGATAAGTCTATCTTCCTATTGCAGATGAAAACCTATCATGCATATACAACATACATTCATGAAACACACATTAATAACATTCATCAAATACACAAACACAAAGAAAACTCATATGCAGGGAAAATGCCTTTCTTTCTATTAAGATGAATGTCTGATTACAATATGTGCAGGCTGGACTATAACAAAGTCTCAGCTCTCTCAAGCTCTCTCAAAGAACTATTCTATCTCCCATTTCCTCCTTTGAGGATTTCTAACTAACTTGCAGTTACCTCCTATTGAGTAACAATACTCCTCCAACAACCTCAATTGGGCATACAATGCATCTACTTATACCAACAACTTCCTAGGGTTTCTTCCCGACTATCTATCTTCTTGAAAAAAAAATTACAACTACTTAAGTTTCGTTACAAGTGAAAACTCCTAGATTATCCACACACACACACACACACACACACACACAC
>JASDQU010947160.1:45017-58665 GCA_032191745.1 Picea mariana
AAAAGAGTGGAGTTGTAACGTACCTATGGCCCGAGACTCGCAGATCTAGACATGAGTCAATACCCGGGCTCCTTCTCTGATAGGATTCATTAAATTGAATTTTGATGGGGCAGAGAAAGGAAATATGGGGATGACAGGCATTGGTGGGGTAATAAGAGACAGTGGAGGGACCATCTTATGTCTGTATGATGGGAGGATAGGAAATTCTACAAATAATGCAGTGAAGTTTTGAGCTCTGGAACTTGGCCTAGAAATTCTACATAGAGAGGGCATGATGAATGCCATCGTGGAAGGTGATTCGAGTTTGGTTGTCAACATTGCGAAGAAACTCCAGTATGGAACCAAGGTGGGAAAGGTGCAGAGGCATTGGCATCTAATGCATTCCCTTCAAAAAATTAGGGAACATTTTCGAACCCTAAATGCGATAGAGTTTAGATGGATTTGCAAGGTGGCGAATGTGCTAGTGGATAGGCTAGCCAATGAAGGGGTTAACAGAGAGGGACATGAGCTGGAAGAGGTTTGGTCCAGAATACCAAGGGGGAAAATTATATCGAATTGCATCCACGTGGATGAAAGAGATCACGGTGGAAGCTTCATAGATGAGGGTTACATCAAGGATGACGCGAGGCTCCTCGACCCAACATGGGACCCAGGAGGCATATGATAGTCACAACACTTGGCCCCCAATTATCAAGTGGTTACACGACAAGAAGCATGTGGGAAGATGAAATGAAGTATGACACAACAACAAGTTTAGAGGTGATAGAAAGGGAGAAAGGACAAGAAGCAGTCTAAAATTTCATGATGCGTTAAGGAGTGCGGAGATGGTGATAACTAAGGGAGGATCGTCGGCCCCTGGGACAGGTACGGGACCAAGAGAGACCAGATACAACGCAAGTAGGGACATAAGCAAGGATCGAGCATGAGATCGTAACATAATGGCCCATCCAGCCTTACCAGCGAATAATGAAGGTTGAGCTCACCACCTCACGCTAAAATTAGTAGGAGGTACAGGCTCGTGAAAAAGGGAACATTATAAGAAGAAGAGTTGCAGCCAAGAGGGAAACCAAAAGGTGTTAGCTAGTAAGGATAATTACAGTCTCAGGAGGAGGATAGTTAAGGAGAGACACAAAGTGAGGCAATGAGAGCAAGGGCAGTGTAGAGATTCAGGAAGACATAGAATCATGGTGTGCTTGAAACATACATAGAGAAAGAGAAGCCCCCTAGGGAAGGATATCCCAAAAATCTCGAGCCGTTTGAATAGAATTGAGAAGGCTGCAAGAGAGGCAGAGAACATCTTCCATACATTGGTCTCGTCAAAGGGAAGGAAGCAGTCAACAAGTGGGAAGAAGAAATTAAGGAGGAATGAAGCGGTAAAAAGTGGGGGGAGATAGCGCAAGAGGAAGAATGGATAACAGACCTGGGGGCTACCCGTCCTAGGGAGGTCGTCTACCATAAAATGATAGAGACAACATGGTTTACCAAAATGTTGATCGGGGAAGTAAAGTCTGATAGGGAGGAGACAAGACAGGAAGACCACTGGGAGGTTAAAACTATGTTGGATGAGATCCAATGGCATATCAGTTGACTGGAAACTATTATCAAGTTGTTGGTGGAGGTTGAAAAGGAACAGAAAATTAAACATGAGCGGTTGGTTGTGTAATTCCACATTTACTTGAGATACGTCCACCATATGGACATCACACTAGTGGATGGACAAGGAGGACCAGCCCATATTTGAAAAACCAGAACAATGTCCCCAAAGGAGGACAACAAAGGCCAAGCGGGTGGGGTGAAGGATCACCACGAGGTGTTGTAGCGACTCTTAGTAGTAGGGTGTAGTTTTTTTGTGGAAAGCTTTAGTACTTTCAGTAGAGCAGTTAGTTAGCTCTTTTTTTACTAAAACTCTCATACTTTGAAAAGGGAGGTCTGGTCTGGTTTCCAATTTTGGCAGACCAACTACCTCTAAGATTGTTATTAAAACCCAACAATAAGGGTCCCCTGGTCTGCTTTCCTTTAGGCAGACCAGGATCCCCATTTTGTATCATATTTTATATAGTAATATAGTTTCTACTCTGACTTGCAATTTTTTTTAATGGTAGCTTTAGATGTTAGAGCCGGATTGGCAAAAGAATTGGTGTTGATAAAGGAGGAAGTGTGTTTTCATCAAAGATTGGATTATGAAGGGATACCGTTCAGGTGTTAGCGATGTCACAAGAATGGGTGCAATGTTAGTCAATGTCCTTTCCCTTTCAACTCCATAATGTGGGTCAAACTACTCCACCCTCTAAGAAGTGGGTGGCATCGTTGGAAGTAAAGGACCAGGATCCCTCCTCTAGTTCCCCTAGATTGGTGGTTTCAGCCCTGAATAGAGAAAGGGGGGAAAATCAAAGAAATCTTAGTTCTTCAACAAGCGATTGAGGAGGGAAAAAGAGTTATTGTAAAAGAGACTCTGGACTCTCAGTTGTCCCACGCAAAAAAGGATTTTTTATAGGATCTTACTTCTCATTTTGGTATGTTTTGTTCCCCCTCCAATTTAAATTTTTTTATGCATTCTTTAGCTCTTCTTGATAAAGATTGGCTTGGGTCTCTCAAGATCTTGCAAGTCCCCCCTCCGCCATTTTCCCCATTGCTACAACCCTATGAGGCTGATTTTCTTCCATGCTCTCATGCCCAAGTCCTTCTTACATCCCACCTCCCAACACTCTACCCTAACCCCGACTCTTCACTGGACTGTTCCTTGGACTCAAAAGAAGATGGAATAGTCTATCAAGTGAAATAAACCCATTTTAGACCCTGGATGTGAGCTAGGACTAGGGAAAAATCCCCCACCCCATCCAAGGGGGAAAAGGGAGGGGAAGGAAGTTGCACTTGTTGAAGGCTTAGAATAAACCCTTAGCTGATATTGTAGATGGAAAGAAAAAATCTATTTTTGGGGCACTTCGAGTGTTGCATGCCCTAGGAGGGGTCCCCTAATGAAAATACTCTCTTTCAATTGTAGGGGCTTGTCAGGTTCCCTCAAAATAACTTCCCTCTACAGGTTGGTGGAGTCGAATCAACCAGACATTATGATGTTACATGAAACAATGGGTGAGGAAGCTGTGATCATTCCCCAAATTTTCTCCCTGATGATCAAGACATGGGAGTTTGTGGGCTCAAATGCCAGAGGACACTCGAAAGGTCTGGACATTGGATGGAATACCAAAACAATAAAAGTTATGAGTTCTTGGGGTTTTGAATCTAGACTTGGTCTAAACATCCTCTCTGTAGAGACTGGTTCAAAGGTAACATTCATAAAAGTGTATGGTCCTTACCAAGAAAGGGCCTCTTTTTGGGAGACTCTAGGCCATAAATCCTTCTTGAAAAATGAAAATATTATCCTGGGAGGGGACCTGAATTTTTCTCTCGGGGAGGATGAATCCTGGGGTCCAAGGGATTGACTAGATCCTTTGATATATTTTTTCAACCATATGTTCAGGAGAACGAAATTGATTGACATTCCTCCCATAAAACTATGATCTACCCAGACAAATAAAAGGGCGGGAGAGGATATACTCGAGAAATGTTTGGATCGCTTTCTGGTCTTTGAAAATTTAGTAGAGGCTTGTACTAATCTCAGACAATGGGTCGGATTAGGGGGGATCTCAGATGACTCCCCAATATTTATGGAAATTTCTCTAGGACCCCGGAAACCTCCTAGCCCTTTCAAGTTCAAATCAGAGTGGTTAAAGGATGAGGGTTTCCTGTCCCTTTTCAAGGAGCATTGGATTCCTTATAATGAAACTTTGGGAGATAGAGCAGGAGTCTAGTTCATGGAAAACATTCGAAGAGTGAAGCAAGCCACTTTGGAATGGTGGTGAGTAAAAATAAATAAAAATATTCACAAGATCTAATTGATACTGAAGCAGTGTTGCAGACAATCTATGATTCAATGGGAAGAGGATACAGTTTTTTTGAATCGGAGGAAGAGCTACTAGACTTAGAAAAACAAAGAAGGCAACTTTTGAAGGATCATGAGGAAGAATGGAGCCTAAAACGGTCGGACACTATGGCTGAAAAAGGGGGATGATAATGCAAATTTCTTACAGGCTTATACTAAAGAAAGAAAGATGGCTAACACCATATGGTGTCTTAAGGACCCATAAGGAAGAAATGTTGGATTACTGAGAGGGGGGATGAATTAGTAATAGATAAATTTAATCCTTTTTAACCACAATAAAATGCAAGTGTTATATCAATGTAGAATTATCATCCAATAGTTGTAGAGTAAATAAACAATGAACAAATGAGCAATCACACACATACACAGTACGCTAGTGTTTTACGTAGAAACCCAAAGCGGGAGAAAACCAAAGAATGAATTTTCTTATATGTATTTAAGAATTACATTCATTGGAAGCACCAACTTCCTTTGTTTTCCAGNAGCTCCAACTCCCCAATTCTCTGGCTACAACCAGAAGGAGGCTACAACCCCCTAGTTTCTCAGGCTACAACCTGAGGGAAGCTCCAACTCCCCAATTCTATCACTACAACCAGAAGGAGGCTACAACCTCCTATGTTCTCTAGCTACAACTAGGAGGTGGCTATAACCACCTGTCCTTTCCCCATCCAACCTCCATGACGTATAAGTAGAATGATGGAACCAATGTCACACTATCACTGTAAGATATAATACTGTAAACCTGTACCAATCAACCTGTACCAATAACTTGAACTATGCATCAACTTGTACCTCAACCTATAATCAACCTATATCATAAACAAGTGCATCAACCATGCACTAACCTATACCAAACAACCTGTAATCAAATTGTACCATAAACAAGTGAATCAACCATGCACCAACTTGTAGCTCAACCTGTACCATCAACGAGTGCATCAACCATGCACCAAACCTGTACGAATAACCTGTCACAATAACTTGTCCAAACAACCTATCACAACAACCTATCTCCTCAATATTATCAACCAAATCAGATCTAATCATCAACATCAATCACCAAGACAACTCTCAAATATGTGCATCAACCAAGCATAACACAACAACTCATAATCATCACCAAGATCAATANCTAATAATATACCCATACAAGTATGCTACATCATCCATAAACCATGTGTCAACAATACTACTAACAAGTGCCTCCAACCATGTACCAAGTATGTACCAATCATGTATCAACTACTCATCAATTATGACTCATCAAGATGTACCAACATCATCAACTATACACCTCATGTATGTGCCAACTCATCAACTACATGTCTCAACCATGTACCTAACATGTACCTCAACCAAAATCCCTCATCAATTTCATCATCCAAATCTAATTTGTATCTCTATAATAGACCTGGTGTATATGATCACATGCCTCCAAACCTTCCTTAAATTTAACAACACGAGACTATCATTTTCATCAAACTTTAATTTAGTCTCACATGACTAGTTTTGGATTAGTCAAAAACCCTAACTTGAAATAATCATAACTATGTACCTGTAATGAATAAATATATGAAAATAGTACACAATTTTATTTAGTGTGTTTTGTGCAATTCCTCCAGGTGTCACTACTTGGAACCTCTCAGAAAAGGAGTTATAGCAAAAATGGCATAGCTTGTTGAATTTTGGCTTATTTTAGAGAGCGAACTTGTAGAGCTCGCCCCACACAGAATATTTGTTGTATGGATCTGAAAATTCCACAAGAATATGACCGACTGTACTATAACCAATACATTTGGTCTTATTTAATTTGGATCTGTTATGAATAAGGTATGACGTTTTTACCCAAAACACCTATTTTAGACTAGTTTCAGGACTAGCCACAAACCCTATTTTCCACGGAGTGTAACTCCAAAAATACAACGACCCACAAGATGAAATTGTACCACAACTACTTGGTTATGTTTCCTCAACAGAATTCCAATTTCATTGTCTGAATCATTCTAGAAACAAATTTATTGCGAAAATGGTGAGATGACCTGTAAATAACATACCTTAGAAAGCATCATTAAAATAATTTATTCTCCCTTGAATTTCGGCCTTCTTTACTTTACCTTCCCTCTGAAATTTGGCTTAGATATAATTTGGTTACCTCAGTCACCTGTAGATATTCAATCTACTCAAGTTTGATTAAAATGAGAGAGCCTTGCTTCTTATTTATACTTTCATGTAGCTTCCTCAAGGGGTTACCTTTTAACCATCTTAACCCACTTTCATTATTTTAAGGTTAACCCACTTCTAATTTATCCATTAACTTTATTTTTTAAATAATCTCTTTTGTATTCACTTTGACATATAGTACACTCATCACTTCACTTTATTATTTACCTTCTAAAATCTCTTAAACCACTTTGACGACTTTGACCTTTTAGGGCTTCTAGATGACTGATGAGGGTTATCCAACTTCACATGGCCATAACTCTCTAACCGAGAGGATTTATGTGACATTCCACATACCACTGGAAATGGAATGACATTTAATATCCATATAGAATAGTCTTTCTTGCAAATATACCAAAATTCATACCATTATCCATCAAACAAACTTGGGTCCATTACCCAAACTTGGGTTCTCCAACTTCTCATGGCCATAACTCTCTAACCGTGAGGAGTTATGTAACATTACACATACCACCGGAAATGGAATGACATGTGCTATCTATATAGAATAGTATTAGCTTCAAATATATTAAAACTCATACCATTATACATGAAACAACTTTGGGTCCATTACCGAAACCTTTGTGCTATCTGAATTCGCTACCGGAATTTCTCCAAGGGTTGACTTCAATCACTAAGGTTTGAAATAAATCTAGAATATCACTCTCCAATGGTTGACATCAATGAAAACCAACAATCCATACAAAATGCCCATCATCCTAATCCAACTGTCTGACAATTTCCCCCTTTGACATTGATGGCAATACCAACATTGATGGAAACACTTAGTCATGATAACATTCATGATTATACTCATCATCGATATTTCTATCTCTCCCCCTTTGACATCAATGGAAAAGGGTATTTCCCTTTGGGGTTGTTCCCCCTAATTGAAATCTCCTTGGGCTCCTCCCCTTATATACATGCCTCTGTGATCTCTCTCCAAGCATTTCTATCCTGCATATGATAAATCTTCCCCCCTTTGTCATCAATGGAAAAGGTATCTTTCCATCAGGGCTTGCTCCCCCTAATTGAATTGTTCTTGGGGATACTCCCCCTAACTGAAATCTTCCTGAAACTAATCCCCCAACCCGAATTGTCCTGTTTATGGTGCTTTCTCATGTAAATCTAAGACATATAAGATATGCATTCAAAAGCATTCATTTTGGAGTAGAAATTACTCTGAGTCTCTGGAAAAAATACTCAAAGGCTTCCCTTGGAAGTAGTTTTGTAAAGATATCTACCACTTTTTCTTTTGTGCCCACATATTCAACTCTAATGTTCTTCTCTGCAACCTTTTCTTGTAGAAAGTGATATTTTATTGGAATTCGCTTAGTCTTGGAGTGCATCATTGGGTTCTTTAAGATATTGAAGGCACTTGTATTACCACAATAGATTGGAATGGCCTCATCATACTCAACCTGTATATCTAAGTAGAACGTTTCTCCACTAGTGCTTCATCAGTCATCAATGCAACCTGCCCAATCTGCATATGTGTAGGCAATAAGTGATAGATCCTTTCCTTTTGGATACCATAATCCAAACTCTTATGTTCCTTTTAGATATCTAAAAATCCTCTTTACTGCTAAGACATGTGATTCCTTTGGTGCTACTTGAAATCGTGCCACCTGTCCAACTACCTGCATTAGATTTGGTATAGATGTTGTCACATATAGTAAGCTACCAATCATTGACTTGTATTTCCTCTGGTTTGTAGACTTTGAATCATCATCTTTTCTCAACTTGCAACTGGTTTGCATAGGAGTGGTAACTGGTTTTCAATCTTCCATTCCGAACCTCTTTAGCATTTCTCTGATATACTTAGTTTGAGAAATAAAAATTCCTTGGTTTGTATGACATATCTAAAGACCTAGAAAGAAGGATAGTTCTCCAAGTAATGACATTTGAAATTCATTTTGCATATCCTTTGCAAATTTCTGGCTTAACCTGTCACTAGTACTTCCAAAAACAATATCATAAATTTCAATTAATAAAATACTACCTTGAGTTACCTTGATGTAGAGGTTGTTGTCTGCGCTTTCTTTCCATAGTTCGTAGGGAGTTTTTTCATTGTTGTTTCTGAGAATTAATCTATTTTGAATGTGAATTGGTGTATGCACTACATGTGTCCAAAAAATATCTGTCAATTTGGAATACATTAGCATTGTTCGAGCCATTTCCTGTGTAATTATCATCAATTATGATAATGTTCCTTTTTCTCTGAGCCACTCTTTGAACCAATCTATGAATCCATGCTCTCGTCCATACTGTCCAAGACTCTACTTGCACAACTGTCCATAATGCTGACCCATTTATCACTATCCTATCATGAAGTCTTGATTAATCCATCAAATTGTACTTCTGCTAACTCACTTCTCTGGATCTATCTTCTCAAACTCTGCAAGATTCTCTAAGGATGGTTCTTTGGTCGGTCATAGCTATCGCATAGACTCCCCCTATCTAATATTCATAATACCTGGGAGTATCTAAGCTAGATGGCTCAGAACAATTCCTGCTTTGATGTGTATTCATCATCATCTTCATTGGTAGATTCATCATCATTTTCATTGGTAGATTCATCATCTCTCTGAGCTCTGACTTCTTTCTTCCTGTCTGTAGATTCATCTTTCACTACAATGCCTGAAAGTACAATCTCTTGAACTTGTTCCTTATTTACATGTCCTTCTTTTCTTTCATATATTTTCCAAACCTTTCTGTATTTGATATATTTATTTTTCTCTGTAGAATTTTCTTCATCTCATTTTATTGTCAATCTTGCGATCTCTAGGACCTGGTCTGTGTTCATGTTTTCTTTGTGTTTTATTATCCATACTTTCTTATATCTGATATTAGTGTTCTCTTTCATGGAAGTATCGATCATGCTTCTACAATCACTATCTATGTGTCCATCGTTATGACATTTGTAACATTCAATGTTACGTGGGGCCACATATGTGCTTCTTTCTTGAACATTTCTTTTATAATCCCTGCAGTCTGCAACCTTATGTCAAAAATTAGTGCAATAAAAACAATGACCATAGAATAAATTTGCATACCTGGGAGTGAATGATCTTCTTTGTGGTGTAGTCCTTCTGAATTTCTTCCTTGACTAATCATGATAATGATTGAAGCTTCTTTGTGGCTTGAACATGAATGGTCTTCTTGAAGATGTATCTTCAATAGTTTTCTTAGATTCTGGTTGACCATGATTCCTTCCTTTGAGTACTTATGCATAAATCTTTCTATTTTCTTCATTCTTCTTTTCTAGCAACCTTGAGTGCTTCTCTTCATTATCTATAATTGATGTGGATGTTTCTGTCTCTTCAACATTCTTGTTGAGCTTGACGATTTTACTTCTCAATGTGACAACTTCTTCTTCAAGCTTCTCAACCTCTTCTTCCTTCTTCATTATCTGAGACTTCATGACTTCTTCTGTTATTTTCACTTCTTCAAGCTGGATTTTTAATGTGATTATTTATTCTTCAAGTCCTTTCTCTTCTTGGTCAAACTCTGCCTCAAGATGGTTTAGATCGTTAGTTCTTTACTTAAGATGATCTGTCAATATATTCTCTCTCTTTTTTTCTTCTTCCTTCTGTGCTTCTATGTTGGCTTCCAAATATTACTTTTGATATTCAATATTTTCTTTGATCTTTCTGGCTTCTTCTAGCTAAGTTCTTAAGTTCTCGATGACATGTTGGGCTTCTTAAAAAATGTGAACACTTTCCTTTTGTTTCATCAATTATTTCTTGAGTGACTTGTTTTCTTCTCTTAGTTCATCTAAACCACTAATCAATTCTCTAGTGATTATGTCCTCTTCATCTTCTGAATCTATTTGACATGGTGAACATAATTCTTCTTGATTTGTATCTGCATCTTATTTGACATTTTATGAATTTGCGATGGGTGAATAATATATGTCATGTAACTTATCCTAAAGTTCTTTGGCTGATGAACATTTACCAACCTTTTCTCTTACTGGATTAGGTAATCCTTCCCAGATGAAATCCATTGCTATTTTGTTATTCTTCTTCAATTCCTTCTTGGTTATAGTCTTTTCCCTTTTTGAACTATCATATATTGTAACAATTGATAGCCAAATATAATGTCCATGTGCTTGTAAAAATAATTTCATCCTTCTACTCCACATCTCATACTTAAAACCATTCTGACCATTAAACCCCCTAGTTTCTCAGGCTACAACCTGAGGGAAGATCCAACTCCCCAATTCTCTAGCTACAACTAGAAGGAGGCTACAACCACCTATGTTCTTTGACTACAGCTGGAAGGTGGCTACAACCAACTATCCTTGCCCCGTCCAACCGCCCTGACATATAAGTAGAATGATGCAACCATTGTCACACTATCACTGTGAGATATACTGATGTAAACCTATACCAATCAACCTACACCAAACAACATGTACCAATAGCCTAAACCATGCATCAACCATGCATCAACTTGTACCTCAACCTGTAATCAACCTGTACCATAAACAAGTGCATCAACCATGCACTAATCTATACCAAACAACCTGTAATCAACCTGTACCATAAACAAGTGCATCAACCATGCACCAACCTGTACCTCAACCTGTACCATCAATAAGTGCATAAACCATGCACCAAACCTGTACGAATAACCTGTCACAACAACCTGTCCAAACAACCTATCAAAACAACCCGTCTCATCAATATTATCATCCAAATCATATCTACTCATCAAGATCGATCACCAAGACAAATCTCAAATATGTGAATCAACTAAGCATAACACAACAACTCATAATCATCACCAAGACCAATATGTTCTTCTAATAATATACCAATACAAGTATGCTACATCATCCATAAACCATGTGTCAACAATACTACTAACAAGTGCCTCCAACCATCTACCAAGTATGTACCAATCGTGTATCAACTACTCATCAATATGTACCAACATCATCAACTATACACCTCATGTATGTGTCAACTCATCAACTACTTGTCTCAACCATGTATCCAACATGTAACTCAACCAAAATCCCTAATCAATTTCATCTTACAAATCTGATTTGTATCTCTGTAATAGACTTGGTGTATATGATCACATACCTGCAAACCTTCATTAACTTTAACAACAAGACACTAGCATTTTCATCAAACTTTACTTTAGTCTCACATGACTAGTTTTGGATTAGTCAACAACCCTAACTTGAAATAATCATAACTATGTACCTGTAATGAATAAATATCTGAAAATAGTACACAATGTGCTTCAGTGTGTTTTATGTAATTCCTCCAGGTTTCACTACTTGGAACCTCTCAGAAAAGGATTTATAGAAAAAATGGCATAACTTGTTGAATTCTGGCTTATTCTAGAGAGTGAACTTGTAGAGTGTGCCCCACACAGAATATTTTTTGTATGTATATGAAAATTGTACACATAATACTACAAAATTTAATCTAACCAATACATTTTTTCTTACTGAATTTGGGTTTGTTATGAAGAATTTATGATGTTTTTACCCAAAACACCTGGTTTAGACTAGTTTCAGGGCTAGCCACAAACCCTATTTTCCATGGAGTGTAACTCCAAAAATACAACAAACCACAAGATGAAATTTGTACCATGACTACTTGGATATGTTTCCTCAATGGCCTACTAATTTCACGATCTGAATCATTCTAGAAAAAACGTTATTGTGAAAATGGTGAGATGTCCTGTAAATAACACACCTTAGAAAGAATCATCAAAAGAATTTATCCACCCTTGAATTTTGGCCTTCTTTACTTCACCTTCCCTCTGAAATTAGGCTTAGATATCATTTGATTACCTTAGTCACCTATAGATATTCAATATGTTCAAGTGTGATTAAAATGAGAGATCATTGTCTCTTATTTATAAGTTCATGTAGCTTCCTCAAGGGGTTACCTTTTAACCTTCTTAACCCACTTTCCTTATTTTAGGGTTAACCCACTTCTAATTTCTCCATTAAATTTATTATTTAAATAATTTATTTTTTATTCACTTTGAATTATAGTACACTCATCACTTCACTTTATTATTATTCACCGGAAATACTTCGTCGGAAATATTTCTCACGCCTCATAACTATTTGGAGTGGAAGCCAAAGATTCTAATTCTTCTCATAAGTAGAGGATTATACCAAATAACCATGGCAATGGAAGTAGATCCTAATTCTGTTGATGAGAAAAATGACTTTCTCAATAGACAAGATATGGCCATNGAACTTTTCCATCAAGTATATGAAGAATCACAAGGATTAACTCCAAATGAATTATGGACTAGATTGGAGGTTCTATTTGGGAATAAAGATTATTGTGAATATTTCATGCAGGAGGTCGAACAGATAGAGCTAGAAGAGAAGCCATCAGAAGATCAAGTCTCTTATTATGAAGAGTCTTCTACAAACATTTTTGCAGAAATTTGTATTCCATTAATTGAAGATGATGTCTACTCCATTTCAGATTTCTTTTCTGAAATTCATGTGGAAGATATATGGCATACATCTCAGGAGTCACATACAGACACTTTTGCATGCACCATGCATGCATCTCAGGAGACAAAAAGGGAGCTGTGCACATCAGACGCCATTCTGATATTTTCTAAGAAAAATTTGCAGAAACAAATTGGATATTTGAATTCCTCTCAGGAAAATATCCAATTTCAAAAAACAAAATCGTCCGAAACGGAGTCTGGAAAGTGAAGTTATGATTGTTTTAAAATCAACAAAATTTCAGCATTTTTCTGGAAACGACCGCACGGTTTTCAAAATTCCATCCAAAATTTATTTGGATATTATTCATTGCAAGAAGATAAAGTGGATATGTGTGGAAATATCAATGATGCATGTACTTCATTAGATCTTAGCAGACATCTACATCTTCAACAAAATATTCAAACAACACAAACTTGCACAGTTGCGAGGTCTTCTTGGAGTGAAGGACATGGTTTCTTAGAAACTGCCTTTTGTTCCTTATCATTTTTTATTTTATGCATTGTAATTTGAGGGGGGGGGTTTGTTCCCATGAGTTTTTCCCTCTTTCCTCATTTAGTTCAGTGTATCTTTTGTATTTTGGTACTTAACATGGCCTCATAGCCAGGACCCATTCTTTATTTTCACCATAGTGATGTTCAAGGGGGGTGTTGGAGTTACTTCACACACACCTAGGATTTATTTTTCCTAAGGTTATTCCTTGTTTATTAGTCATAATTAGTCATTATCCAGTCTCCTATATTTTAGGGGAGAATATTCCACCTGGAGAGTATTCTCTTTCAGTTGACACTTTAGTTTGACTAGTTGAGTTGAGTTTAGATGTTGCATTGGTTTTGTCACCATGCAACATTGGGATCATCACCAACTCACTACTCTTTGTTCAGTCAGTTAACTGAAGACTAGTTGACTAGTTAACTCAGCTAGGTGGCAGTTCACTCCTGTAACTGCTTGAGAGACTAGACTAGGTGGCAGTTTACTCTTGTAAC
>JASDQU010947161.1:4133-19824 GCA_032191745.1 Picea mariana
GGACTTGTCAAGATGATATCTTTTACTATGGATAATGTCATCCAAAAATTTTGAGCTATTCTGCATATTTTTCTTTTGAATATCCTTTCTTAGTGTGACAATCTTTGCTTCCAAGTTTCCAATGATCATGTCCTTTTCTTCTAGCTTTTATTTGAGTGCTTCATCAATTCTTTTATCTTCTTCTATTTGAACCTTCAATTTTGTGATCATTTTTTCTAGTTCTCAAGTATCATTTTTCTTGTATAGTTCTGCTTATAGTTTCTTGTTTTTCTTCTTTTCTCTTCTGATAACTTATATGGCACACATTAATTCTTCTCGATAGTCAACTTCTACTTCTTCATTTTCTTCATCGACTTCTTCATATTCTTCTTCGGGTTCTTCATATTCTTCTTCGGAGTCATCTTCGTCAGAGTCTTTTACTGTCATGAATAGAACTCTTCTTGTCTCATTGTCACTGACTTCATCTTCATCTGATGATGAGATGTCTTCTTTGGTGCATAAGATTTTCTTGAAAACTTTCTTTGTAGTTTTTTTTCCTTTATATGTGTGTTTTCCTTTTGAGTAACCTTCATCATTTCTCTTTTTCTTATGAGAACTTTTGTTAGAAAAATGACCAATACCATCACAATTAATACAAATTAAAGGAATTTTACCTCTATACCTATCGTTGGTTCCCTTGTTCAGTCTTTTGACGAAGTTTGCCACTTCTCCATCATCTTCTGAGACGTCATTGTTGCTGCTATATTCTTCTTGTTCATTTTTCTTTTGCTTTTATATTTTAGATGCTTTGAAGGCTGCTTCTTTTACATATGGATTTTCCTGTTCAGTTCTCATTTCATATGTTGTAAAGATTCCATGTAGTTCATCCATGCTTATTGAGTTTAGATCCGATATTTCTTCTAGTGTTGATATCTTAGGGTTAAATCTCATAGGAAGAGATCCTAGTACCTTTTGAACAATTACAGATTCTTCAATTTCTTCTCCCAATCATATGATTGCATTCACTATTTCATCGACTCATAAGAAGTAGGCTGCAATATTCTCATCTTCCTTCATTTTTAGTTGTTCGAACTGACCTCTGTAAGTTTGAAGCTTTGTTTCTTTGACTTCTGTATCTCCTTCATAAATATTTCGAAGCTTGTCCCAAATCTCTTTAGCGGATTTACAATGTGAAACTTTGGTGAATACTGTATCACCGAGACCATTCAAAAGTGCATTTTTGGCTTTGGAATTATTCTCACCGAGTTTCACTGCTTTGTCATTTGTTGGTGGAACTATTGGTGTTGTGTATCCATATACAATTGATTTCCAAACTTGAAATCCCGGTGCATGTATATATGTCTTCATCCTTCTACTCCAAAAAACATACTTTTGTCCATCAAACTGTGGTATTCCATTTTTATACAAGTTGGTACTCTCCACGATCTACCTTTTAGAGGTTACACTGATTTCTGAAGGAACCTGCTCTAAAACCAATTGTTGGATTATTGAGAGGAGGGGTGAATCAGTAATAGCGTAATTATAATCATTTTTCTTCAAATAATCAAAGTGTTATATCAATGTAGAATTATTATCCAATAATGAGCAATAGGAAATGAACAATCACACACATACACAGTACACTAGTGTTTTACGTGGAAACCCAAATCGAGAGAAAAACATGGAATGATTTTTCTTATATGTCTTGAAGAATTACATTCATTGGAAGCACCAACTTCCTTTGTTTTCCAGCTGCAACTGGAAGGAGGCTCCAACCCCCTAGTTTCTCAGGCTACAACCTGAGGGAATCTCCAACCCCCCAATTCTCTAGCTACAACCAGAAGGAGGCTAAAATCCCCTATTTTCTCCGACTACAACCACCTGTCCTTGCCCCGTCCAACCACCCTGAAGTAGAAGTAGAATGATGGAACCACTTGTTGATGGGGCTTAAATCCCTTGACTCAACAATAGGAACCAAATCTGCCACCGAGGCCCAATTAGACTCTGCAGCATTTGAGATGGAATGGTTCTCCAGATCTTGTGATCCAGCCAATTAATCGATGGGCTTTGTGTTTTCTTGTGAAGGCTCTTCCTTCAGTTAGGACTGTTCTTTTCTATATTTTCTCTTGGGTGGGGCTGGTATGAGATATGCAAGCCAGTATAAACCAACTTTACTAGTAACGGGATTGACTTTTAACTACTGGGAAGAGGCTGAGCTTGGGATAACCCGCTTCTCAAACATGCAGACAGTGATTCTATGCCAAAGGGCCTAGTACTAATACATTAACCAAATGAACATCCAATTATTGTCTGAGAAACTAACTATCACAAAGAAAGCACATATGTAATAATATAATGGCAAGCAAAATAATTCATCTACCATAACCATGAATCACATAATAACACAACAATTTATCTCCATCATGAAAGCAAAGAACAGCAAGACATTGCACCAGATAACTTGAAAACAGAATTAATTGCTCTTACTCATTACTGCATCATTCATGAAACATGATAGGAAGTAGTTCTTCTCCAAGTCCAATCACATTGCATCTGATGGAAATAGTTTGTCTCTGGTCCAAAAGGACTTCTAAATTCATAGCAGTTTCAAAATAATTCTCCACGGCCAAAAAGAAAGAGTTCTTACAACAACCATCGACCCTGACTAATTGGTCGATGTCCTTATTTATAATATAAAATTCAACCGAAATTAACGGCTAAGTACAGTTTACGCCAAAAAAAAATCACCACATGGCATGATCATCCAACAGTTTCTTTAACAGTCCACCCGAGATATTTCTTGAAAAGGATGACTTCTTTTGTATCCAAACCAACTGATAAACAAATATTCGCACATTTGAGCCCTATGGGAATCAGTGTTGTTCCATTGGGGCTACATATACTCCTTTGATATATTTTTCATGAGCTCGGTATTTTACCAAACTGGCGTTTCGCTGTTGCAGCATGGTTATAGCTCTGATCGGGTGTTCCGTGAATTGTTTCACTTGCTCTGACCTTACATCAGCTATCCTTGCGCATTCTTCGTCCCATAGTGAGTTTCGTTTGGTATGCATCTTGAACACGTCGCTCATGTTGATAAATTCATCAGGGGTGTCGATCTCGAGGAGCCCAGAATCCTTCATTGCTCCGATGATTCAGCTTCGATGTTTCTTTCGAGTTCTTCGGTGAGGCCACAAGACGAGATATGTTCGGTAGTCGGGAGGATTTTTCTGCAATCAAGGTAGAAGTAGTTTAGCGATTAAGAAACCTATGATAATACATAAACAAACCGAAAAGATTGACGCATAATTGTGTAGCTCACTAGTCTCAGTCATTTTAATACTTACGTGATCCCAGTCGCTCCTTCGAATGACCTATGATAACCTAGCCGAAGTCGTCGCTCCTCTTTGGTTTAAATGAATTATGTCAGCATACCACAGGGTGGAAAATCAAGTACGGCAAACATGAGCATCTAAACCGTCATAGTAATCACTTGACCTTTGGGGCCAAAAGGAGACGTCGGAGACGAGCCTCCACATGTATGCTCCAAAAAGGTCTGATACCATAAAAATAAAGTCGTTAAATTCATTCAGAATCTGTATCATCAAGTGTGTCAAACATCATTCATCAATAATGAAGGTTCGGTAGTTTAAAAAGATTGGAAGAATCGTACCGCACGTTCCCTGCGGCAACTCTGATCGGCGGCGTTTACATGTTCTGGATTGCATCCATCGAGTAGTTATGGCACGTCGAGTCTACAAAACATCATGTCGCAAGGCGCAAGTGTCTTATTGGCATGCTCTATTTTTCTCCTTCATTTCTTTATAAATTCCAGGAGTTCTGTGGGGAATTCTACGCATATGTCGAGCTTATGTTTTCTGGAATTCTGGTCTGGCAAGTTTATCTTGGCGAAGTTTCGCATAGTAGTTTTTTATCACCTGCAGACACCCGAGTCCCTACGTTGTTGCATTATGGGATCCCCTTCAAACATGGGACGGGGTTTGCGAGGCAGTTGGAGTGCCAGGTCTGAGCCCCAGCGTGCCTGGGACTCTTTCTTATTAACTTCCTGTGTCCTTGAAACTTCAACAGGAGGTACACACTCTTGCTTGGAGACGGTGTTAGCATTACCAGTAGAGACTGGGTTGGAAAAAGGTATGTATGAGAGAGGTATGTTGGGAAACGTGCCTTCTCCAGAGCAAAAACCATGGAGAAGAGGAAGGCCTAGGAAATATATGGGAAAATGAGAGGAGGACCGCCTCTCGACCGAGTTGGGTGTACATCCAGCCCCTGGGGAGTCTGCGATGCTTACCAATTGGTCGGAGCCAGATGGGACTACTGGTAGACGAAGCGGGAGATGGAAGGAAAGGGAAAAAGCAATGGGGCTTCTCGTCAAGGGTCCTGCTTAGCAGTTAGAGCGGACCCAACTTGCAATAGCTGAACTCTACCAAGAGAATAAAGAGTTACGAAGCCAATTGGAGGTGAATAACCGAGAGGTATCGGTGTCACAGGGTCGCAAAGGTAGCACAATTTGGCTCCAGAGACTGCTTCGACAAGCACAAGATACAATTGTGGAATTACGTGAGGTATAGAGAATGACAGCGAAGGAGAAGCAGAAGACATTACAAGGTGCGAAGGACAGTCTGAGAGAGGACCATCTCACAGGAGATACATAGTGGGTGGGTTTTTTCCCTTGCATCCTCGAAAGTGTCGTTCGATAGGTTTTCCCTCTTTTGTAAGGGTTTTGTATTCTTACTACGACCGGGCCAGTTAGCCGGGTCGTCAGGGTTGTCTACTTGTATGTAAACTAAGCCTGGTGGAATTTTTTATTGTATGAAGAAATTGAAAGTGTTTTGAATGTATCATGCTTCTTTCGGATGTGAATTAAACGTTTCTTCTTACTTAAATTTCCTTGCGCTCATCATGGGATTTTTTAATTGTTATCATTGCATTTGTCAATTCGTTGATGTATTCCCTGCTAAAATTTCCGAGATCATTTGATGTTAACGTGGTGATATTAACCAGGGTCATTAAAATATCTAAATATAAAGAGAGTACCCGGTTAGCGGGTAAGAAATGCACTTGGGGACCTCATACATGTCGAAAACACATAACAGGTTAGGTACAATGGTTGTCGATGCTTGGATGGTTTCGGGAAAAGTAAAATTAATGCATGGTTTTCTTTGCGAGTTGACACGTTGTAAATTTTTTCAACACCAAAATTGTATCAGGGGTCGACAATGTCACTTCCCTATTTGCGCGGCTCTTACTGTTATATTCATCTACCAAAGCCAAATGGATCGGTCTTTGGCACAATCCCCGTCTAGGCTTATTCGTAGAGAAGAAAGGCTTTCATCGGTTGACGCCAATAAAGGTTGGCAGTCGGCTACTTTGACTTCTCAAATGGTTTTCTCCACCTTTAACTTTTACCAATGACGAACTTCTTAAGCGAGTCGGGGAAAATTCTGGGTCGTCGATTCCTTGAGTGGTTGTTAAGTCCCTTTTAGAGTTAATATGACTCTTTGTTGTATGTTTAAGTAATCTTTAATTAATTCAATCATGAAACATATAAGATAAGCGAAGGTATCAGTTTCATACTGATGTAAAAACAATCAATGCAAAAGATCGAGTGGTACCAAAAAAAGGAAATGGTCATAGACTTTTTTAGGGTGTGTTGAGTGCTCATCAAATGGCGATTCACTGGGAGAATGCAGAATCTTTATTCTTATTCCGTTTCCCTTAAGGTATTACCGAACCGCAAAGTAGATATCTCTAACATTTCTTTTATTCATATTAATTGATTTATTTATTCTTATTATTTATATATATATATATATATATATATTATTGGAAGTATTGTTTTAGGGCTTGGTCATTCACTGGGAGGGCATCAGGTTCCCCCCTCAAATTCTGCAGCCGGTAAGTGCCTACCCCTATCTTCTCAGCCACTTGGAAAGGTCCAAGCCACAGGTTCTAAAATTTAGAATGTTTCCCCTTTGGTTCATTCGCTATGTTCCATTTCAGGACCAAGTCTCCTACTTCAAAATTCTTCTCTTTAGCTTTATGATTATTGAACCATCTTTTCACTATCTGTTGGTGAGCTAAGAATTTTGACTTAGCCTTTTCTTTCTCTTCTTCCAGCATGAGCAGAGTGTTGATTCTTTGTTGAATGGTCAATGATGGTTCCTCGTTGGAATCTTGGGGCAATTGAGGAGATGGCAGATAGAGCTCTTTAGGAGGATGGTTTCTTGTCTGTAGACTAGAAAGTATGGGGAATTACCTACAGCTTCTTTGGGTGTGACCCTATCATCCCATAGGGCATTATGTAGTTGGTTATGCCAATTTCTTTGGTTATCTGTAACCGTCTTCTTTAGTATCCTTACTAGGTTCTTATTAGTTGATTCTGCCACACTGTTTCCCTGAGGATAGTAATTTGCAGAGTACTTGATTATGATTCCTTTGTTCAGAGCAAACTTTGTTAATAGGGTAGGAGAGAAGCAAGTTGCATTATCAAAGACCAGAACAGAGAGGACACAAAACCTTGTGATAAGCTCATGTTCTATAAATTGGATTACTACATTCTCATTCACAGGAGTCAGAGGGATGGCCTCTGCCCATTTTGTGAAATAGTCGGTGACAGTAAGAATGTACTAGTGGAGTTTTGCAGAGCTAGGTGCAATTTCTCTTATGATATCCAACCCCCACTACTCAAAATACCTAGAGACAGACACAGTCTAAAGTGGGACTGTTGTTGTTTTCTCCTTTCCAGCGCTTATTTGACAAGTCTTACAGTTCCTAGCGTAGGTATGAGCATCCTTGAACAAGGTGGGCCAGTAATAGTCGGCTCTCAGAATCTTATGAGAGGTGGTGTTTCTTGCGAAATGTCCTCCAATGGGGCCTTCATGGATTTCCTTTAACACTTTGTCAGTGTCTTCTTGTTCGAGACATCTCAATAGTACCCCATCATAGTTGATCCGGAAGAGCACCGAATTTATAAGGTGACACTGTGCAAATTTTAATCTCAGGTCTCTCCTTTCCCTAGGGTTGAGGTTCTCGGGACAAGTCCTGTGATGTGGAATATAATTTAAATCCTTGTACCAGGAGCCTTGTCCTAGGGAGATGTATGCTAGTTCACCACACCATAGTGCTATTTCGTTTTCCCACACGGAATCTTCGATTGCTCGATCCTGGGCTTCAGCTGCGAGCTTGCACAAACCTTGTCCCTTTACCAGTTTGGCAGGTTTTATATCTAGATCAAATTCCTATACTACTGTCATCCAATTCCCTCTTATTTCTCCCATTTCTTGTTCGGTAAATAAGGATCGGACCACAGGGTGTGGCACAATCACTTTAGTGTGATTCTTGAGGATGTAAGACCTGAAATGCTTTACCGCCTTATAGACCATGTAGGCATGCTTGCATATGGCAGGGTAATTGAGCTCAGCTCCTTGAAGATTTGTACTCATAAATGACACTAGGGCTTCGTTGTTGTCATCATCCTTCTAAGTCAAAACTGCAGCTAGCGATTGGTCAGAGGCGAAAGTATAAAGGGAAAAGTCTCTATTGAAATCAGGACTTCACAACACCAGTTCCCGGGATATGGAAGCTTTGATATTTTTGAAAGCGTATTTTCGCTCATCATCCCACTTAAATCCGGCATCCTTGTGAATCATCTTTTGTAAGGGTTTGATGATTTCGGAAAAATTGGGAGTGAATTTCCTCACAAAATTTATTTGCCCGAAAAAGAACTGTATAGCTTTCTTGTTATGGGGTAGCGGCAGTTGAGCTATGGCCTTAATCCTTTCCGGGTCTATAGAAATCCCTGCTTGAGATATAATATGACCTTCCTTAACACCGAAGATAGTTTTCTTAGGGTTCAGTGATATATTGTATTTCCTGCATCTCTCAGAAGTCTGAGTTAAGTGTTGGATGTGCTCTTCTCTATTCTTCAAATACATTGTTACATCATCTAAATACACCACCACACACTTATTAATAAGTCCCCAAAAATCCACATCCATGGCCCTTTGGAAGGTTGCTCATGCGTTGATTAACCAGAAAGGCATGTGTTTATAAGTGAGGCTCCCCCATTTGGTTTGGAAGGTCGTTTTTAAACAGTCTTCCTCTGAAACCAACACTTGATTGTAGCCTGAGAAACCATCTAGTAAAGAGAAAATCTCTGAGCCCAAGACGGTCTGTAGGAGTTGTTCCATCGGCGGACTAGGATAATTGTCTTTTTATGAAGCTCTATTGAGGTTCTAGAAGTCTACGCATAGTCAGATCTCTCTCGACGTTTTCCTCACCGAAACAAGATTTGCTACCCAGGTGGAATGCCTAACCTGGAAAATTATTTTCGCATCTAGAAGCTTCCTTAATTCCTAATACATGAGAGGTTTTAGGGACGGGTGATTCTTTCAGAAATTTTTGTTGAAAAGGTTTCACTTCGGGTTTCAATGGGATGGTTTGTTGAATAATGAGAGTATCATATGTTTTCAAATCCTTATAGGACCACGCAAAAACATCCTGGTATTGTCTAAATAATCTGAGGTAGGCTCTCCTCTCTTCCTTAGATATAGTTTTTCCAAGATTCACATGCTTTGGGTTCTCTGGGGTTCCAAGATTTACAGTTTCATGGAGGGGACAAGAGCTACCAGTCTTTGCATTTTTTGGGCCTTTGAATCATTCCTTTAGATCAAATAGGTTCTCTAAATTAGCTATCCCCTTTGGGATTGTGTGAGCCTTTGATTTATCCATATGTTATTCTGGCTAAGGATCAGTTTCTGTTGAGTGCTCTTGGAACTCTTCATCGTCAATAGCGAGATCTTTGAAATTGTCTTGGTTGGTTAAGAAGCTTATGATCTGTTCATCTCCCTCAAAGACTTTCCATTTAGAAATGTTATTAAGTACCAATGGTTTGTAGAGAATCTCTACAGTGAATTGGGAGGCTTCATAATCTTCTAAAGGTGACATCCTAGAAGCAGTTGTGGCCAAGGAGTCAGCAAGAATATTCTTTTCTCTGGGAATTGTGGTGATATTGAAAGCCTCAAAGTGTTGTATTAGCCTATGCACCTCCTACTGGTAGTTCTTAAGATGAGGTGAATTACAATGTATAGTATTCCTTACTTGTCTAACAATAATCTCATAGTCTCCAAAAAAATCAATTCTTTGACATCCAGATCTATGGCTTTCTTTAACCCTTGTACTAGAGCTTCATATTCGGTAGCGTTGTTGGTACATTCGAATTCTAGTCTACAGGATAGGAAATGATGTTTACCTTTATGGTCGATGAGGATGCACCATGCTCCTGACCCTTCTTGTGATTTGGATCCATCAAAATAGAGGGTCCAAATTTTTGAACCACAATCATTCCTTTCTCTACTATCATTAATGTTTTGTTTCTCGATCTTTTCTCCCACACGTCCTAGCGCAGGGTTTTGATAGAAGAGAAACTCTTCTATCGGCATCGGTGATTCCTCTTGAAAATTCATCTCGGATTTTTGGGTAAGCGGAACTTTGGACAGGAGAGGAGCAAAGTTCCTGAAGTGAGAATCACGGGAATAATTGCCCAATATGGGGAAATCGGTAGAGGCCGATTCATTTGGGATTTCTAGATCAATGATCGTATGCTTCAGATATCTCTCCCAATCGATTTTGATCATGTTCTTGTATCCCTTTAGCGGTAGCCAAAGGTGCGCCCAGTCTGTGCTGAAATATCCATTTAGCTTTTCAGACCAATCTCGGCTTAACAATAGCCCATACGCCTCAAGGATATCCACCACAATGATGTCAATCACCTGCATGAAATTAGGATGTGTCGTTATCCTGATCATCACATCTTTGATCTATCCCATGACCTTCACCTGGGTTCTGTCCAGTTGTATGACATGCTTATCACTTTTGAGAGGGACAACACCTAATTTATTACAGATGGCCAAGGGTATGACATTAGAAGACGCCCCGAAATCTACCAGACAATTGTGAAGGTTCCTATTGAAGACTTCAAATGTCAAGAGGAAAGGTGGGACAAAGGGATTTTCCCTCATGTCTCTCGAACAGGTGTTCGCGGTTGGTTTTCTCACCGGATTGGTGGAAGAAAGATTTATTTCCAAGTTACTTGCTATCGTCGGGTTTTCTACGGAGCTCAGAGCCTACAGTAGAAAGTCTTTCTGCTGGAGAATCTTACACATGTCCATAACGGATATATTGCCCCTTAACTTTTTCAAATATTCAACCATGTTATAATCTAGTTTGGGCGATTCATGATTATGAATGCTTATAGGTTTCTTGTCGAAGGCGAAGGGCATTTTTGGGAGATCGGGAGTTAACTTACTTTCCAAGGCCCGGGTGGCGTCGGTATCTTTTGAGCCGGGTTGACCCTTACTACATGTTTGTATTACCAAAAATTATGTCAGTTTTTCACGAGACTCAAACAGATCATCCGAAGGCACAATCACATCGGGATCCCATATCAGCAGGGTTGTGTCTCATGGTGGGTTAGCTTCTTCCTGATCGACAATATTTATGGCCGAACTACTTGACTATTCAGTCAGGGAGACTTCGTCTAGAAAACGATTGGACATTAAGTTCATGGTGTGGACCAATTGAGGGAATTCTCTTTCAAAGTGGTTCTCCTGGAGATAAGTACAGAAAGAATCAGACGGAACATTCCCTAGGTCAATGTTTAAGTTGCCTAGGGGAGGTTCAATTGCTTTGAAAGGATGGTTTATTTTAATGAAAAGCTTGTAAGGATTTTGGATTTGGTTTCCCTCCCCTACACTTTTCTTCATGTCTATGATCTCATTTGATAATTTCTAAACCATGTGTTGTAGATCTTNTGGTCTGGTTAAAAGAAGTCCTCTCCTAGGAGGGGGTTGGGTATTTCTTTTCATCAGGGAGGCCTGGCCTTCTTTACATCCTTTCATCTGGAATTCTATCATCTTGGCATCTTCAAAGTTTTCCACAAGGATTTTCTTAGCGGCCCTTTCTACGAACATAGAAATAGAGGCCGGAAGCGAATTGGCATAAACCTCGATTTGCAACTCTTGAGTTGGTTTTCTTGCGGGATGGAATTTGTTTAAGATGGTCGTGAATATTTGATTGAAATCTTTGACTCTCTCTTTCAGGCTCATGGTGGTTGCGAATATCTCATTCATTAGAGCTCCCGTGGTAGTTTCCTCCACAAATTTGTCTAAAAATTTCTTCTAGAACTTGGTCCAGCTGGTTATGGATCCTACCAGAAGATTAAAATGCCACGTGGAAGCCGAGTTCTCAAATGTGTAAGGAAAGAGCCTATAGACTACGTATTTGTGTTGAAAATTCATAAGCCCTATCGTGAGTATGAACTTCTTGATATGATCTTCAAGTAAACCTGAAGTTTTGGGATCGTACTTGGGGAGCAGCTTTTCTGGGTGCCAAGGAAGATTATGTACTCATCTCGAGATAGCCATAGCGTCTCCGACCAACCAAGGTTGGTTGTCTTGAAGTGGGATTTCCCTTTCCTCCTCATGATCATTATTACCTTCCATATCTTCAGAATCCAAGTTGAGCTCCTCTTCTTCTGAACAATCGTTTGGCTCGGAGATGTTGTCGACTGGCGTTTCGGGTATTAGATCAAGAGGTTCTTGGATTTCGGTAATCGCAAAATCTATTAAGTCTTCTATGGAGTGTACAAAAACTTCGTCGGGAGTGCTAACCACTGGTCTGCTTTGTTCTTTTCTTCGAGGGAGGATGGGAGTGAAGGACAACGTGCCGATTTGTCGGGCATAGGCTCTAGTGATTCTCCGGAATTGATTCACTTCCTTGTGAGGAAGGGCGTAAGGTATTTCAGGGTGAAAAGGTTCTTCCTTGGGCTAGGGTGAGTTACCCACTTCAGGGGTATTCGGTAAGTGTGGGTTATTTGTTGAATGACTAGCCATGCATGTGGACCGTTATGAATCTATAGGCTGTTAGAAATACTATATAAATTATATACTCAACCATTCATTCTCAGGCCCTCCTTTTAGCACCAATTCTGTTGATGGGGCTTAAATCCCTTGACTCGATCGTAGGAACCAAACCCGCCACTGAGGCCCAATTAGACTCTGCAGAATTTGAGATGGAATGGTTCTCTAGATCTTGTGATCCAGCCAATTAATCGATGGGATTTGTGTTTTCTTGTGAAGGCTCTTCCTTCAGTTAGGACTGTTCTTTTCTGTATTTTCTCTTGGGTGGGGCTGGTATGAGAGATGCAAGCTAGTATAAACCAACTTGACTAGTAACAGGATTGACTTTTAACTATTGGGAAGAGGTTGAGCTTGGGATAACCCGCTGCTCAAACATGCAGGCAGTGATTCTATGCCAAAGGGCATAGTACTAATACATTAACCAAATGAACATCCAATTACTGTCTGAGAAACTAACTATCAGAAAGAAAGCAAATATGTAATAAGATAATGGCAAGAAAAATAATTCATCTACCATAACCATGAATCACATAATAACACAACAATTTATCTCCATCATGAAAGCAAAGAACATCAAGACATTGCACCAGATAACTTGACAACAGAATTAATTTCTCTTACTCATTACTACATCATTCATGAAACAGGATAGGAAGTAGTTCTTCTCCAAGTCCAATCACATTGCATCTGATGGAAATAGTTTGTCTCTAGTCCAGAAGGACTTCTAAATTCATAGGAGTTTCAAAATAATTCTCTACGGCCAAAAAGAAAGATTTCTTACAACAACCATCTATCCTGACTAATTGGTCGATGTCCTTATTTATAATATAAAATTCAACCGAAATTAATAGCTAAGTACAGTTTGAGCCAAACAAAAATCACCATGTGGCTTGGTCATCCAACAGGTTCTTTAACAGTCCACCCGAGGTATTTCTTGAAAAGGATGACTTCTTCCGTATTCAGAACAACTGATAAACAGATCTTCATAGGTTTGAGCCCTATGGGAATCAGTGTTGTTCCATTGGGGCTGCATATACTCCTCTGATATATTCTACATGCGCTCAGTATTTTACCAAACTAGAGTTTAGTTGTTGCAGCATGGTTTGAGCTCTGATCGGGTGTTCCGTGAATTGTTGCACTTGCTCTGACCTTGCATCGGCTATCCTTGCACATTCTTCAACCAATAGCGAATCTTGTTCAGTATGTGTCTTGAACACGTCTCTCAAGGTTGATAAATTCATCGGGGGTGTCGAGCTCGGGGAGCCCAGAATCCTTCATTTCTCTGACGATTCAACTTCGTTGTTTCTTTCGAGTTCTTCGGTGAGGCCACCAGATGAGCTCTGTTCGGTAGTCGGGAGGATTTTTCTGCAATCAAGGTAGAAGTAGTTTAGCGATTAAGCAACCTATGATAAGACATAAACAAACCGAAAAGATTGACACGTACCTGTGTAGCTCACCAGTCTCAGTCATTTTAATACTTACGTGATCCCAGTCACTCCTTCAAATGACCTGTGATGACCTAGCCGAAGCTTTCGCTCCTCTTTGGTTTAAATTAATTATGTCAGCATACCACAGGGTGGAAAATCAAGTACGACAGACATGAGTGTCTAAACTGTTGTAGTAATCACTTGACCTTTGGGGATGAAAGGAGATGTCGGAGATGAGTGTGTGCGTGTATGCTCCCAAAAGGTCAGATACTGTAAAAAGAAAGTCATTAAATGACTTCAGAATCCATATCATCGAGCGTTTCAAACATCATCCGTCAATAACGGAGGTTCGACAGTTTAAAAATATCGGAAGGATCGTACTGCACGTTCCCTGCAGCAACTCTGATCGGTGATGTTTACATCTTCTGGATTGCATCCGTCGAGCAGTTGTGGCACATCGAGTCTTCAAAACATTATGTCGCGAGGCGCGAATGTCTTATTAGCACGCTCTATTTTCCTCCTTCATTTCTTTATAAATTCTAGGAGTTTTGTGGGGAATTCTACGCATATGTTGAGCTTATGTTCTCTAGAATTCTGGTCTGTTGAGTTTATCTTAGCGAAGTCCCGCATACTAGTCCTTTATCACCTGCAGATGCCCGAGTCCCTACACTGTTGCATTATGGGATCCCCTTCAAACTTGGGATGGGGTTTGCGAGGCAGCCGAAGTGCCAGGTTCGAGCCCCAACGTGCCTAGGACTCTTTCTTATTAGCTTCATGTGTCCTTGAAACTTCAACAGGAGGTACAGACTCTTGCTTCGAGATGGTGTCGGTGTTCCCAATGGAGATTGGGTTTGAAAAAGGTATTTCTGAGAGAGGTATGTTGAGAAATGTGCCTTCTCTAGAGCGGAAACCACGGAGAAGAGGAATTCCTAGGAAAGATACAGGAAAACGAGAGGAGGACCGCATCCTAGCCGAGTTGGGTGTACGTCCAGCCCCTAAGGAGTCTGCAATGCTTACCAATTGGCTGACGCTAGATGGGACTACCGATAGAGGAAGCAGGAGATGGTAGGAAAGGGAAAAAGAACCAGGGCTTCCCGTCAAGGGTCCTACTCAGCAATTAGAGCAGGCCCAACTTGCAATAGTTGAACTCTAGCAAGAGAATAGAGAGCTACGGAGCCAATTGGCAGTGAAAAAATGAGAGGTATTGGTGTCGCAGGGTCATAAAGGTAGCACAGTTTGGCTCCAGAGACGGCTTTGAGAAGCACAAGATACAATTGTGCAATTACGCGAGGCACAGAGGATGACAATGAAGGAAGAGCAGAAGACATTACAAGGTGCGAAGGACAGTTTGAGAGAGGACCAACGCACAGGAGATACATAGTGGGCGGGTTTTTCGCCTTGCATCCTTAGAAGTGTTGTTCGACAGTTTTTCCCTCTTTTGTAAGGGTTTTGTATTCTTACTATGATTGGCTCGGTTAGCTGGGTCATCAGGGTTGTCTACTTGTATGTAAACCAAGCCTAGCGGGATTTTTTATTGTATGAAGAAATTGAAAGTATTTTGAATGTATTATGCTTCTTTCGAATGTGAATTAAACGTGTCTTCTTACTTAAATTTCCTGGCGCTCATCATGGGATTTTATAATTGTTATCATTGCATTTGTGAATTCATTGATGTATTCCCTGCTAAAATTTTTGAGATCAGTTAATGTTAATGTGGTGTTATTAACCGCGGTCATTAAAATAACTAAATATAAAGAGAGCACCCGGTTAGCGGGTAAGAAATGCACTTGGGGACCTAATACACGTCGAAATCACATAACGAGTTAGGTACAATGGTTGTCGATGCTTGGATGGCGTCAGAAAAACTAAAATTAATGCATGGTTTTCTTTGCGGGTTGACACATTGTAACTTTTTTCGACGTCGAAATTGTATATGTGGTCGGCAATGTCACTTCCCTATTTGTGCGGTGCTTATTGTTATATTCATCTGCTGAAGCCAAATGGATCGGTCTTTGGCATAATATCTGCCAAGGCTTATTCCCAGAGAAGAAAGTATTTCACCGGCCGACACAGATAAAGGTCAGCAATCGGCTACTTTGACTTCTCAAACAATTTTCGCCACCTTTAACTTTTGTCGATGCCGAACTTCTTAAGCGAGTTGGGGAAAATTCTGGGTCATCGATTCCTTGAGTGGTTGTTAAGTCCCTTTTAGAGTTAATATTAATCTTTGTTGTATGTTTAAATAACCTTTAATTAATTCAATCATGAAACATATAAGATAAGCGAAGGTATCAGTTTCATACTGACTTGAAAATAGTCAATGCAAAAGATCAAGTGGTACCCAAA
>JASDQU010947161.1:20062-33071 GCA_032191745.1 Picea mariana
ATATATATATTATTGGAAGTATTGTTTTAGGGATTGTTCGTTCACTGGGAGGGCATCAGGTTCCCCCCTCAGATTCTGCAGCCGGTAAGTGCATGCCCCTATCTTCTCAGCCACTTGGAAAGGTCCAAGCCACAGGTTCTGAAATTTAGAATGTTTCCCCTTTGGTTCATTCGCTATGTCCCATTTCAGGACCAAGTCTCCTACTTCAAAATTCTTCTCTTTAGCTTTATGCTTATCGAACCATCTTTTCTCTATCTGTTGGTGTGCTAAGAATTTTGACTTAGCCTTTTCTCTCTCTTCTTCCAGCATGAGCAGAGTGTTGATTCTTTGTTGAATGGTCGACGATGGTTCCTCATTGGAATCTTGGGCCAATTGAGGAGATGGAAGATAGAGCTCGTTTAGGAGGATGGTTTCTTATCTGTAGACCATAAAGTATGGGGAATTCCCTACAGCTTCTTTGGGTGTGACCCTATCGGCCCATAGGGAATTATGTAGTTGGTTATGCCAATTTCTTTGGTTATCTGTAACCATCTTATTTAGTATCCTTACCAAGTTCTTATTAGTTTATTCTGCCACACTGTTTCCCTGAGGGTAGTAATTTGCAGAGTACTTGATTATGATTCTTTTGTCCAGAGCAAACTTTGTTAATAGGGTAGGAGAGAATTAAGTTGCATTATCAAAGACCAGAATAGAGGGGACACCAAACCTTGTGATCAGCTCTTGTTCTATAAATTATATTACTACATTATTGTTCACATGAGTCAGAGGGATGGCCTCTACCCATTTTGTGAAATAGTCAGTGGAAGTAAGAATGTACTTGTGGAGTTTCACAGAGCTAGGTGTAATTTCTCCTATGATATCCAACCCCCACTACTCAAAATACCTAGAGACAGTCACATGCTGAAGTGGGATTGTTGTCCTTTTCTCCTTTCCATCACTTATTTGACTAGTCTTACAGTTCCTAGCATAGGTATAAGCGTCCTTGAACAAGGTGGGCTAGTAATAGTCGGATCTCGGAATCTTATGAGCGGTGGTGTTTCCTGTGAAATGTCCTCCAATGGGGCCTTCATGGAGTTCCTTTAACACTTTGTCAGCATCTTCTCGTTCGAGACATCTCAATAGTACCCCATCATAGTTGATCTGGAAGAGCACCGAATTTATAGGGTGACACTGTGCAAATTTTAATCTCATGGCTCTCCTTTCCCTAGGGTTGAGGTTCTCGAGACAAGTCCCGTGATGTAGAAGATAATTTAAATCCTTGTACCGGGAGCCTTGTCCTGGGGAGATATATGCTACTTCACCACACCATAGTGTTATTTCGTTTTCCCACCTGAAATATTCAATTGCTCGATCTTGGGCTTCGGCTACGAGCTTGCACAAACCTTATCCCTTTACCAGTTTGGCAGGTTTTATATCTAGATCAAATTCCTAGACTACTGCCATCCAGTTCCCTCTTATTTCTCCCATTTCTTGTTGGGTAAATAGGGATCGGACCACAGGGTGTGGCACAATCACCTTAGTGTGATTCTTGAGGATGTAAGACCTGAAATGATTTACTACCTTATAGACCACGTAGGCATGCTTGTCTATGGTAGGGTAATTAATCTTAGCTCCTTGAATATTTGTACTCATAAATGACACTGGGGCTTCGTTGTTCTCATCATCCTTCTAAGTCAAAACTACAGCTAGCGATTGGTCAGAGGTGAAAGTATAAAGGGAAAAGTCTCTATTGAAATCAAGACTTTGCAACACCGGTTCCCGGGATATGGCAGCTTTGATATTTTTGAAAGCGTATTTTCGCTCATCATCCCACTTAAATTCGGCATCCTTGCGAATCATATTTTGTAAGGGTTTGATGATTTCAGCAAAATTGGGAGTGAATTTCCTCACAAAATTGATTTGCCCGAAAAAGGACTGCATAGATTTCTTATTATGGGGTAGCGACAGTTGAGCTATGGCCTTAATCCTTTCCAAGTCTATGTCGATCCCTGCTTGAGATATAATATGACCTAACAACTTACCTTCCTCGACATCAAAGATAGTTTTCTTAGGGTTCAGTGATATACTGTATTTCCTGCATCTCTCAAAAATCTAAGTGTTGGATGTTCTCTTCTCTATTCTTCGAATACATTGTTACGTCATCTAAATACACCACCACACACTTATTAATAAGTCCCCGAAAAGCCACATCCATGGCCCTTTGGAAGGTTGCTCCTGCATTTATTAACCTGAAAGGCATGCGTTTATAAGTGAAGGTCCCTCATTTGGTTCGGAAGGTGGTTTTTAAATGGTCTTCCTCTGAAACCAACACCTGATTGTAGCCTGAGGAACCGTCTAGTAAAGAGAAAATATCCGAGCCCGAGACAGTCTGTAGGAGTTGTTCCATCAACGGAACAGGATAATTGTCTTTTTATGAAGCTCTGTTGAGGTTCCGAATGTCTACGCATGGTCAGATCTCTCCTGACTTTTTCCTCACCGAAAAAAGATTTGCTACCCAAGCGGAATGCCTAACCTGGAAAATTATTTTCGCATCTAGAAGCTTCCTTAATTCCTGATACATGAGAGGTTCTAGGGATAGGTGATACTTTTGGAGCTTTTGCTGAAAAGGTTTCACTTCGGGTTTCAATGGGATGGTGTGTTGAATAATGCGGGTATCATATGTTTTCAAATCCTTATAGGACCATGTGAAAACATCCTGGTATTGTATAAATAATCTGAGGTAGGCTCTCCTCTCTTCCTTAGATATAGTTTTGCCAAGATTCACATGCTTTGGGTTCTCTAGGGTTCCAAGATCTATAGTTTCATGGAGGGGACAAGAGCTACCATTCTTTGCATTTTTTGGGCCTTTGAATTGTTACTTTAGATCAAATAGGTTCTCTAAATTAGCTATCCCCTTTGGGATTGTGTGAGCCTTTGATTTATCCATATGTTGTTCTGGCTGAGGATCGGTTTCTGTTGAGTGCTCTTGGAACTCTTCATCGTCAATAGTGAGATCTTTGAAATTGTCTTGGTTGGTTAAGAAGCTTATGATCTATTCATCTGCCTCAAAGACTTTCCAATTAGAAATGTTATTAGGTATCGATGGTTTGTAGAGCATATCTACAGTGAATCGGGAGGCTTCACAATCTTCTAAAGGCGACATCCTAGAAGCAGTTGTGGCCAAGGAGTCAGCAAGAATGTTCTTTGCTCTAGGAATTGTGGTGATATTGAAAGCCTCAAAGCATTCTATTAGCCTATGCACCTCCTGCTGGTAGTTCTTAAGATGAGGCGAATTGCAATGTATAGTATTCCTTACTTGTCTAACAATAATCTCAGAGTCTCTGAAAACTTTCAATTCTTTGACATCCAGATCTATGGCTTTCTTTAACCCTTGTACTAGAGCTTCATATTCGACAGTGTTGTTGGCACATTCGAATTCTAGTCTACATGACAGGAAATGACGTTTACCTTTATGGTCGATGAGGATGCAGCATGCTCTTGACCCTTCTTGTGATTTGGATCCATCAAAATAGAGGGTCCAAATTTGTGAACCACAATCATTCCTTTCTCTACTATCATTAATGTTTTGTTTCCTGATCTTTTCTCCCACACGCCCTAGCGTGGGGTTTTTATAGAAGAGAAACTCTTCTGTCGGCATCGTCGATTCCTCTTGAAAAGTCATCTCGGAGTTTTGGGTAAATGAAACTTTGGACAGGAGAGGAGCAAAGTTCCCGAAGTGAGAATCACAGGAATAATTGCCCAATATGGGGAAATCGGTAGAGGCCGGTTCATTTGTGGTTTCTAGATCAGTGATCATATGCTTCAGATATCTCTCCCTATCGATTTTGATCATGTTCTTGTATCCCTTTAGTGGTAGCCAAAGGTGCACCTAGTCTGTGCTGAAATATCCATTTAGCTTTTCAGACCAATCTCGGCTTAACAATATCCCATACCCCTCAGGGATATCCACCACGATGATGTCAATCACCTGCATGAAATTAAGATGTGTCGTTATCCTGATCATCACATCTTTGAGCTCTCCCATGAGCTTCACCTGGGTTATGTCTAGTTGTATGACATGCTTATCACTTTTGAGAGGGACAGCACCTAATTTATTATAGACGACCAAGGGCATGACATTAGAAGACACCCCAGAATCTACCAGACAATTGTGAAGGTTCCTATTGAAGACTTCAAACGTCAAGAGGAAAGGTGGGACAAAGGGATTTTCCCTCCTGTCTCTCGAACAGGTGTTCGTAGTTGGTTTTCTCACTGGATCGGTCGAAGAAAGATTTCTTTCCAGGTTACTTGTTGTCGTCAAGTTTTCTACGGAGCTCAGAGCCTGCAGCAGAAAGTCTTACTGCTGGGGAATCTTACACATTTCCATAACGGATATATTGGCCCTTAAGTTTTTCAAATCTTCAACCACGTTATAATCTAGTTTGGGCAATTCCTGGGTATGAATGCTTATAGGTTTCTTGCCGAAGGCGAAGGGCATTTTCAGGCGATCGGGAGTTAACTTACTTTCCGAGGCCTGGGTGGCGTCAGTATCTTTCAAGTTGGGTTGACCCTTACTACGTGTTTGTATTACCAAAAATTATTTCGGTTGTTCACGAGACTCAAACAGATAATCCGAAGGCACGATCACATCGGGATCCCATATCAGCAGGGTTGTCTTGTGGTGGGTCAGCCTCTTCCTGATCGGTAATATTTATGGCCGAACTGCTTGACTGTTCGGTCAGGGAGACTTCGTCTAGAAAATGATTGGCCATTAAGTTCATGGCATGGACCCATTGAAGGAATTCTCTTTCAGAGTGGTTCTCCTAGTGATAAGTATAGAAAGAATCAGACACAACATTCCCTAGGTCAATGTTTAAGTTGGCTGGGGGAGGTTCAATTACTTTGAATTGTTGGTTTATTTTAAAGAAAGGATTGTAGGGATTTTGGCTTTGGTTTCCCTCCACTGTGCTTCTCTTCATGTCTATGATCTCATTTGATAATTTCTTAACCATGCGTTGTATATCTTCTATATCTCAATTACCCTTGTTGGGAGTTTGTTTAGTCGGTTTCCCCGGCGGTCTGGTTAAAAGGAGTCCTCTCCTAGGAGGGGGTTGGGTCTCTCTTTTCATCAGGGAGGCCTGGCCTTATTTACATCCTTTCATATGGAATTTTATCATCTTGGCCTCTTCAAAGTTTTCCACAAGAATTTTCTTAGTGACCCTTTTTACGAACATAGAAATAGAGGCCGGAAGCACGTTGGCATAAACCTCTATTTGCAACTCTTGAGTTGGTTTCGTTGCGGGATGGAATTTGTTTAAGATGGTCATGAATATTTGATTGAAATCTTTGACCCTCTCTTTCGGGCTCATGGTGGTTGCGAATAGCTCATCCATCAGAGCTCCTGTGGTAGTTTCCTCCACAAATTTGTCTAAAAAGTCCTTCTGGAACTTGGTCCAGCTAGTTATGGATCCTACCGGAAGATTAAAATGCCACGTGGAAGCTGAGTTCTCAAATGTGTAGGGAAAGAGACTATAGAATACATCTTCATGTTGAAAATTCATAAGCCTTATCGTAAGTATGAACTTCTTGATATGATCTTCAGGTAAACCTGAAGTTTCAGGATCGTACTTGGGGAGCAGCTTTTTCGGGTGTCGGGGAAGATTATGTACTCGTCCTGGGACAGCTACAGTGTCTCTGACCAACCAAGGTTGGTTGTCTTGAAGTGGGATTTCCCTTTCCTCCTCATGATCATTATTACCTTCCATATCTTTGGAATCTGAGTTGAGCTCCTCTTCTTCTGAACAATCGGTTGGCTCGAAGATGTTGTCGGCTGGTGTTTCGGGTATTAAATCAAGAGGTTCTTGGATTTTGGTAATCGCAAAATCTATTAAGTCTTCTACGGAGTGTACAACAACTTCATCGAGAGTGCTAACCACTGGTCTGCTTTGTTCTTTTCTTCGAGGGAGGATGGGAGTTAAGGACAATGTGTCAATTTGTCAGGCGTAGGCTCTAGTGATTCTCCAGAATTGATTCACTTCCTCATGAGGAAGGGCATAAGATATTTCAGGGTGAAAAGGTTATTCCTTGGGCTGGGGTGAGTTACCCGCTTCAAGGGTATTCAGTAAGTGTGGGCTATCTGTTGAATGACTAGCCATGCATGTGGACCGTTACGAATCTGTAGGCTGTTAGAAATACTATATAAATTATATACTCAACCATTCATTCTCAGGCCCTCCTTCTAGCACCAATTATGTTGATGGGGCTTAAATCCCTTGATTCAACCGTAGGAACCAAACCCGCCACCGAGGCCCAATTAGACTCTACAACATTTGAGATGGAATGGTTCTCCAGATCTTGTGATCCAGCCAATTAAGCGATGGGATTTGTGTTTTCTTGTGAAGGCTCTTCCTTCAGTTAGAACTGTTATTTTCTGTATTTTCTCTTGGGTGGGGATGGTATGAGAGATGCAAGCCAGTATAAACCAACTTGAATAGTAACAGGATTGAATTTTAACTACTGGAAAAGGGTTGAGCTTGGGATAACCCGCTGCTCAAACATGCAAACAATGATTCTATGCCAAAGGGCCTAGTACTAATACATTAACCAAGTGAACATCCAATTATTGTCTGAGAAACTAACTATCAGAAAGAAAGCACATATGTAATAATATAATGGCAAGCAAAATAATTCATCTACCATAACCATGAATCACATAATAACATGACAATTTATCTCCATCATGAAAGAAAAGAACATCAAAACATTGCACCAGATAACTTGACAACAAAATTAATTGCTCTTACTCATTACTGCATCATTCATGAAACAGGATAGGAAGTAGTTCTTCTCCAAGTCCAATCACATTGCCTCTGATGGAAATAGTTTGTCTCTGGTCCAGAAGGACTTCTGAATTCATAGCAGTTTCAAAATAATTCTCCACGACCAAAAAGAAAGAGTTCTTGCAACAACCATCGACCCTGACTAATTGTTCGATGTCCTTATTTATAATATAAAATTCAACCAAAATTAACGGCTAAGTACAGTTTGAGCCAAACAAAAATTGCCACGTGGCATGATCATCCAACAGGTTCTTTAACAGTCCACCCGAGGTATTTCTCGAAAAGGATGACTTGTTTCGTATTGAGAACAACTGATAAACAGATCTTCACAAATTTGAGCCCTATGGGAATCAGTGTTGTTCCATTGGGGCTGCATATACTCCTCTGATATATTCTGCATGTGCTAGGTATATTACCAAACTGGAGTTTAGTTGTTGCAGCATGGTTCGAGCTCTGATCGGGTGTTCCAAGAATTGTTGCACTTTCTCTGACCTTGCATCGGCTATCCTTGCACATTCTTTGGCCAATAGTGAGTCTTGTTCGGTATGTGTCTTGAACATGTCTCTCAGGTTGATAAATTCATCGGGGGTGTCGAGCTTGGGGAGCCCATAATCCTTCATTGCTCCGATGATTCAACTTCGGTGTTTCTTTCGAGTTCTTCGGTGAGGCCACCAGACGAGCTTTGTTCAGTAGTCGAGAGGATTTTTCTGAAATCAAGGTAGAAGTAGTTTAGCGATTAAGCAACCTATGATAAGACATAAACAACCCAAAAATATTGACGCATACCTGTGTAGCTCGCCAATCTCAGTCATTTTAATACTTACGTGATCCTAGTCACTCCTTCAAATGACCTGTGATGACCTAGCCGAAGTTGTCGCTCCTCTTTGGTTTAAATTAATTATGTCATCATACCATAGGGTGGAAAATCAAGTATGGTAGACATGAGCGTCTAAACCGTCGTAGTAATCACTTGACCTTTGGGGACGAAAGGAGATGTCGGAGACGAGCGTGTGTGTGTATGCTCCCAAAAGGTCGGAAATCGTAAAAAGAAAGTCATTGAATGACTTCATAATCCATATCATCAAGCATGTCAAACATCATTCGTCAATAATAAAGGTTCGGTAGTTTAAAAATATCGGAAGGATCGTACCGCACGTTCCCTACAGCAACTCTGATCGGTGATGTTTACATCTTCTGGATTGCAACCGTCAAGCAGTTGTGGCACGTCGAGTCTTCAAAACATCATGTCGTGAGGCACGAGTGTCTTATTGGCACGCTTTGTTTTCCTCCTTCGTTTCTTTATAAATTCTAGGATTTTTGTGGGGAATTCTACGCATATGTTGAGCTTATGTTCTCTGGAATTATGGTCTGTCGAGTTTATCTTGGCGGAGTCCCGCGTACTAGTCCTTTATCACCTACAGATGTCCGAGTCCCTACAATGTTTCATTATGGGATCCCCTTCAAACACAGGATGGGGTTTGTGAGGCAACCAGAGTGCCATGTTCGAGCCCTAGCATGCCTAGGACTCTTTCTTATTAACTTCATGTGTCCTTGAAACTTCAACAGGAGGTACAGACTCTTGCTTGGAGACGGTGTCGGCATTCCCAATGGAGATTGGGTTTGAAAAAGGTATTTATGAGAGAGGTATGCTGGGAAACATGCCTTCTCCAGAGTGGAAACCACGGAGAAGAGGAAGGCCTTGGAAAGATACAGGAAAATGAGAGAAGGACCGCCTCCTAGCCGAGTTGGGTGTACGTCTAGCCCCTGAGGAGTCTGCGATGCTTACCAATTGGCTGGAGCTAGATGGGACTACCGGTAGAGGAAGCAGGAGACAGAAGGAAAGGGAAAAAGCATCAGGGATTCCCGTCGAGGGTCTTGCTCAGCAGTTAGAGCGGGCCCAACTTGCAATAGTTGAACTCTAGCAAGAGAATAGAGATTTACGGAGCTAATTGGCGGCGAAGAACCGAGAGGTATCGGTGTCGCAGGGTTGCAAAGGTAACACAGTTTGGTTCCAGAGACGGCTTTGAGAAGCGCAAGATACAATTGTGCAATTACGCTAGGTGCAGAGGATGACAGCGAAGGAAGAGCATAAGACATTACAATGTGTGAAGGACAGTCTGAGAGAGGACCAGCGCACAGGAGATACATAGTGGGCGGGTTTTTCGCCTTGCATCCTCAAAAGTGTCGTTCGACAGTTTTTCCCTCTTTTTTAAGGGTTTTGTATTCTTACTGCGATCGGGCCGGTTAGCCGGGTCGTCAGGGTTGTCTACTTGTATGTAAACCAAGCCTAGCGGGATTTTTGTTTGTATGAAGAAATTGAAAGTGTTTTGAATGTATCATGTTTCTTTTGGATGTGAATTAAACGTGTCTTATTACTTAAATTTCATGGCACTCATCATGGGATTTTATAATTGTTATCATTGCATTTTTGAATTCATTGATGTATTCCCTGCTAAAATTTCCCATCTCGGTTAATGTTAATGTGGCATTATTAACCAGGGTCATTAAAATATCTAAATATAAAGAGAGCACCCGGTTAACGAGTAAGAAATGCACTTAGGGACCTCATATGCATCGAAAGCACATAATGGGTTAGATACAATGGCTTCCAATACTTGGATGGTGTCGGGAAAACTAAAATTAATGCATGGTTTTCTTTTCGGGTTGACACGTTGTAACTTTTTTCGACGTCGAAATTGTATCGGTGGTTGGCAATGTCACTTCCCTATTTGCGCGGTGCTTACTGTTATATTCATATGCCGAAGCTGAATGGATCTCTCTTTGGCATAATCCCTACCGAGGCTTATTCACAGAGAAGAAATTATTTCACCGGCCAACGCCGATAAAGGTCGGCAGTCGGCTACTTTGACTTCTCAAACGGTTTTCGCCACCTTTAACTTTTACCGATGTCGAACTTCTTAAGCGAGTCGGGGAAAATTTTGGGTCGTCGATTCCTTCAGTGGTTGTTAAGTCCCTTTTAGAGTTAAGATTACTCTTTGTTGTATGTTTAAATAACCTTTAATTAATTCAATCATGAAACATATAATATAAGCGAAGGTATCAGTTTCATACTGACTTGAAAATAGTCAATGCAAAAGATCGAGTGGTACCCAAAAAAGGAAATGGTCACAGACTTTTTTAGGGTGTGTTGAGTGCTCAACACCACTGTCGCACTATCACTATGAGATATACCACTATATACCTAAACCATGCATCAACCTATACCTCAACCTGTACCATAAACAAGTGCATCAACCATGCACCAACCTATACCATAAACAAGAGCATCAACCATACACCAACCTGTACCAAACAATCTGTAATCAACCTGTACCATAAACAATTCAAACCAACCATGTACCAAGTATGTACCAATCATGTTTCAACTACTCATCAACTATGACTCATTAATATGTACCAACATCATCAACTATACACCTCATGTATGTGCCAACTCATCAACTACTTGTCTCAACCATGTACCCAACTTGTACCTCAACCAAAATCCCTCATCAATTTCATCATCCAAATATGATTTATAACTCTGTAATAGGCCTAGTGTATATTATCACATACCTGCAAACCTTCGTTAACTTTAAACAAGAAGAGACTAGCATTTACATCAAACTTTTCTTTGGTGTCACATGACTAGTTTTGGATTAGTCAACAACCCTAACTTGAAATAATCATAACTTTGTACCTGTAATGAATAAATATCTGAAATTGATATACAATGTTCTTCAGTGTTTTTTATGCAATTCCTCCATGTGTCACTACTTGGAACCTCTCAGAAAAGTAGTTATAGCAAAAATGGCATACCTTGCTGAATTATGGCTTATTCTAGAGAGCGAACTTGTAGAGCGTGCCCCGCATAGAATTTTGTTGAATCGATCTGAAACTGTTACACCACATAATACATATTGTACTATAACCAAAACATTTGGTATTACTGAATTTGGATCTGTTATGAAGAATTTATGACGTTTTTACCTGAAACACATGTTTTTTACTAGTTTCAAGATTAGCCACAAACCCTATTTTCCATGGAGTGTAACTCCAAAAATACAATGACCCACAAGATGAACTTTTTACCACAGATAGTTGGATATGTTTCCTCAATGGCATAGAAATTTCATGGTTTGAATAATTCTAGAAAAAAATTTATTGCAAAAATGGTGATATGACCTGTAAATAACATACCTTAGAAAGCATCATCAAAAGAATTTATCCTTCCTTGAATTCCGACCTTCTTTTCTTGACCTTCCCTCAGAAATTTGGCTTAGATATCCTTTAGTTACCTCAGACACCTATAGTTATTCAATATGCTCAATGTTTTCTAAAATGAGAGAGCCTTGTCTCTTATTTATACTCTCCAAGTAGCTTCCTTAAAAACATCTTCTAGGTCACTTTGCCCACTTTCCTTATTTTAGGGTTAACCCACTTCTAATTTCTCCATTAAATTTATTATTTAAATAATTTATTTTGTATTCACTTTGAATTATAGTACACTCATCAATTCACTTTATTATTTACCTTTTAAAATCTCTTAAACCACTTTGACTACTTTGACCTTTTGGGGCTTCTAGATGACATAAGAGGGTCCTCCAACTACGTAAGTCCATAACTCTCAAACCGTGAGGAGTTATGTGACGTTCCACAAACCACCAGAAATGGAATGACATGTACCATCCATATAGAATAGTATTACCTAAAAATATATCAAAACACATACCATTATTCATCCAACAAACTTGGGTCCATTACCCAAACCTGGGTTCTCCAACTTCTCATGACCATAACTCTCTAACCGTGAGGAGTTATGTGACGTTCCACATACCACTAGAAATGGCATGAAAAGAACTATCCATCTAGGATAGTTTCAATGACAAATTCACTGACCTTCATCTCATTATTCCACAAATAAGCATGGGTTCTCTAACCATACTTCTAGGATAACTCAATCCGCAAAGCGTCTTCCCGTGAGGGCTTTCACCATAAGGGGACCACTTTGGAGTTAATCCATTTCTACTTATTATCAACCATGACAAGACAATAATGAGTCATCTTTACATCAAACAATATTGGGTCCATTACCCAACCTTTGTGCTATGGAGATTTCTTCAAGGGTTGACATCAATGACAACCAACCTTAATCAACAACCCATGTCATGTTTCCGAGGTCATCGTGTCACGTGTCAGATACTCATATTTCCATGTCCCCATGTCAGGTGACTTAGTTTATAACTAATATGATTGTATATATACATATCAAAAGACAAAATCCTTTGGAAAAATGAAAACTTGGAATGACTAAGGCTAATCATCTGAGTATGAGTGACATTCGTGAAGATTAGAGTTAAATACTCCTTTGGATGGTTCCCAACAACTACTTGTGATTAATCTGCATCCACATTTCTCAACTCTTCTTCCTAAATCTTCTTGGGTTGTTCTTCCTCTTAAAAATTCTCACTTCTTGGCTTTGACCCCAAAATATCATGGATTAGATGATCATTCTTTTGATCAATATGGTCTAATTTTCCTCCTTGATATTTTAGTTTGTTGATGACTTCATTATATTGAGCACCTCTTATCTTCATTGTCATGGAAAAAAAAACTCTTCATATGCAAGTAGATTTCCACCAATTTCGAGAATTTGATATTCTTTCTTCTCGAAATGCCAATGTTTGGAATCCATTCCAAAATATCCTCATCAACCTGTTTTTTGGGAGTCATGCCTCTTTTTTCTCTCACCCTATCCTTAATTTTCTCCACTACTCGTTTGATCTCATCAAAAAAATTGTTATGGTAGGTTGCTATATCTTCCTTTTCCACTGAATTTGCTTTACATTTCCAAGGTTTTCCTCTCGTCTTGTTCTGACTAAGTTCCCCATGTCATGTTTTCCTTTTTCATTCCATCTTTACCTAATCATAGGATAACTCTAATGGGCGTTGATTAAGAGGATCCATTGTTGATTAAGGTTGGTTGTCATTGATGTCAACCCTTGAAGAAAGACCCATAGCACAAAGGTTTGGGTAATGGACCCAATATTGTTTGATGTAAATATGACTCATTATTGTTTTGTCATTGTTGATAATAAGTAAATATGGATGAACTCCAAAGTGGTCCCCTTATGGTGAAAGCCCTCACGGGAAGACGCTTTGTGGAGTAAGAGAACCCATGCTTAATTGTG
>JASDQU010947162.1:22511-32980 GCA_032191745.1 Picea mariana
AGAACCAACTGTCAACAACAAATTCAAAAAGTGATTTGTGTATAAGATATCAATAGGGACGAGGTATGCATACCCATACTTATAGAGATATCTCATAGAAATGATAAAATGGTGTGCCATGGAAGAGATGGGTTAGGAAAATGAAACAAAATGGAGTCTCAATACAATATAATATTAGGATGGTGAAATGACACCACAATACAACATTGTAATATCCCCAAGGATGAGCCCCAGATGTATTTATAAATTGTAAACATGTTTTGTAGGATGGTGAGACGAGTGTTGATAAGCTGGTGGGATTATGTATTTATTAGGCCGGAGAGCCTAAGTGTTAAAGGCCAAGAGCCTGATTTTGTATATGTAACTATGCAGATCATTAATAAAATATAAACATTGTTGTGTGCAGACCGACCACAAAGAAAGAGTGATGGGGGACTAAGCTTCCACAAGGTTGGGTAAGGGATGAGGCTAAGTATGTGGGCCTAGGGGCTAAGCTAGGGGGGTTACCTCTAATGGAATAATATTTATTATTAATTCTTGAAGGCTAAAGTGGACATGTTGAGTGTTGAGTGTTTTTATTCTAAGTCTTGGGAGAGGCAACGTGTGCAAAAGGAAACACATGCACCTCCAGGAAAACAAGTGTCAACTTGGGCGAATGCAGTTAAAACTGATGAGTCAGCCGTGTTGGGGGTCGTTCTATCATTATTTCATCCTCCACTTGAGTTCGCTGGGATCGGGCGTGTCTAAACCCGTTTTGCCTCTACGTCTGCATTTGCTTATCCATGCATAGGGAAGGAAACCCTCATGGGAAGGTTGTTCGTTCGACCATTCTCCCATCCTCCGCTTGAACTCGAGACCTCCATCATCGACCTATGTGTTTTGATTCCTTGTCACACAACCTGAACTAGTGGCAAATTCCTGGACTGAGCCATGTCTCCTGTGAAGTCTGAGCACCCTGTAAATGTCTGAACCGTGTTGTGTCTTAGTGTGGACTGTTGCCATTTTTGGATGTCCATACCCAAATTCCTATTGTTGTTGTCACCGTGAGTTAATCGAATTGCTATTGATGTTGTTGTTATCCTCACCTTGCGGGAATTGATTTGAAACTAGTTGAAGAGGCGGGTTGTCAGGCCTGTGGTAGAAGAGGCAGGTTTTCAGGTCTATGAGCAGCTCTCTCCATGTGAGAGAGTTTGATGGGAAGTGGTTTTCTCCCAGAGAGAGTCCAACACCACCTACAGAGCTCTAAGAATTCCTGATTTGGCCTGTTGCTAAGACCCTGAGAGGGAGGTGAAGCAGTCGATGGACTGTGTGACAGTGAAGGTGTATACTCTCGGGTGGAACATGCATGTGGGGGATGAGAGTCTGTGAGTATTGGGAGTAAGAAGGCTCTTGGAGAGAATCCTTCCGGTTGCACTGTGAAATTTCCTGTAACCTCAACCTAGTCTAGGAATCCCTTACCCTGGGTGGAGCTTAGTCCGCTTGGGGGTGACCCACCGCTGAGTGTGATGAGAAGCGTAGTCTATGGCTGGGAGGTTCGTGGAAGGTCTGCACGTAGTTGGTGGTGTTACTCCAATTGAAAAGATAAGTATCAGTCTGTGCTTAATTTATCTGTTTTGCATGTCTGTGACACTTGAATGTTATCATGTATTTCATTGCGTATATGAACTATTGTTAATTCCATTGATTCTATATGGGAGAAGTAATTCTGTGATTATTGTGATTAAGTGTTTTAATTCGATTAAAATGCATATATTATATAATTGTATATTCCATAGTGGTAGCATTACCCGGTCTCTGTGTTGGTCGGGGATGCTACAGTTTGGTATCAGAACTAAGTGAAGGGTCTGAGTAGTGGCGTTTCCCAGGCTAGTTGGTGCCCGGGGACGTTACAAATTGGTATCAGAGATTTAAAGGCTAAGTTAAGGTTGTGTTAGTGGCATTTCTTGGCCTATTGGTGGTTGGGGATGTTACAAATACAATAAGATGAATGGTCTTGTATAGATATGTGTGGATCAAAAGGGATAGGTCCAACATAGAAGCCTCACGACTGCAACTATTTTGGAAACATAGGAATTGATGTCCCCACCTAAGGGGAGGGGTAAAGAAACAACATAAGAATCCCCAATGAATATGGAAAGGACTCCTAATATATGAAATGAGATAGGAAGAGGGAAGCTCAAATTGAGGGCTATAAGAATGGTGAAGCAAAGCTTATGAAATCCAAGGAACTGTAATTGAGGTTGGATCACTGAAAAATATTTACGAATATTAATGTTGAAAGAATGAGCTAGAGTCAAGCACACGTGATCCTACCAAGTCCAAGAGAAATGAGGAATTTTTCAACTTGGACCAAGGTAACACATCAATGAGGAAAATGGGTATGGGGGTACATAGGACTAAACCATAGAATGAAGGTTTTGGTGTCAAAAAGAGGAAGTCTCTTGGCATCCAGGAATAGGAGGAAATCCTAAGGCCCAACATCCAAGGTAAAACATGGGGAAATACCTAAAGGGAAACTACCTCCCGAGGAATGATAAAAATCACACATGTCTGAGAATCTGGTACAATCATGTGGACCACTGAACCGTTAAGTGTACAAATCTCAATGGTGTGATAATGAGCTAGAGTTGAAAAAATATGAAACGATCAAGTCAAAGAGAAATAATGATTCTCCCTACTTGGTCCAAGGCACCCACCAATGAGGAATATGGGCCCAAGGTACACTGTCTTATAAACTAAATATCTATAATACATGTGTTGAATTTGATAGGGGGAGGTCCACTAGAGTCAAGGGACTAGGGGATCCTTGAACACCAACATGAGGTAGAAAGTACATGATGACTAACATAGACAAACACCAAGGGATAATGGGAAAGAAAAGAGGAATGGACTCAATACTTCACTTTTTTAGAGCATAAAGGCAAGGCTGACTTGGCAGTGATTAAAAAAAATCCATGCGAAATGGTCAATTATTAGGAAAGAAATTGTTCAAGGACATATTGGTAAATCAAGGGGATAACTGGAGGCAAAAAATTATCAACACTACATGGGAAAAACTATGTGTCGAAGAATCAAAAGACCCTCCTGGTATTTCCAAAGGGGTATTAAGAGGATATGAAAGATCATTTTGAAGGGATGAGGGTCGTATTAAAGAATCTAAACAATGTGTCAAGAGACACAGCTTCCAAAAGGAATTCTGAGGAGGAATCTAAATAGGTAAATAAGGAAAATGAGGAGAAAAATACCATAGTAAGCCACTGGATGAATGGAATTCTAAAGGTGAAATCTATGAATGGAAGTGAATAAGGGTAGGGATATTAATGGTAATATCCTTAGGGGTAGGTGAATGGTGGTTTAAAAATGAAGAATCATAGTATGTATGAAGTGGATGTATTGTGATATGTGATATTCTAACAAATAACAACCAATAGTGTGGGAGTCCAAGGAGTACGAATATCAACATGATGAGTAAAGATGCATGAGTCTTAACTTTGGGATGTGAACTAAACATAATCCCCATTCTAAGGAGGATGGAATATCATGTTCACCAATATGAAACACGGGTCACTATACTAGGGAATCCTATAGAGGAAATACTTTATCGCCATGTAGATAGTAAATTCAAGAAATGGGTAGGCTATTCATCTACCTTAGAGAGGGTGGTCCTATAGGTGATTCCAAGGAGAATGAAATGAAAATGAAACATAATGAGGGTATCTATTCCATGCTAAATCCTTGTTAACAGAGTTTATGTGAAGATGAACACATTCCATATAGAGACAATGGATGCACACAAGTCAACTAATAACGAAGTTTAGAGGTGCTTATGAAAATAAAACCAATGCATAAAAATTCAAATTAAACAAGGCACCTGCTTTAATGCTCCCAATAAAAAAGGCACTTATGGATGAAGTACCAAAGCACAAATAATGAGAATACCTTTTTTAAGGGCTTAAAAATATTTTTCCAATGATGTTTATGGAAAAAAATGAGGGTTTTTTTCTATAAAAGGGGACTAAATCCCCAAATTCAAATTCATTTGTGCATGCTTATTTTGGAGAGAGGGAGGATTCCCTAAATATTTTTGTTCTTGTTGTGGACAAAACAACCATGGAAATTTTAGCTAGCAAGTTTCAGGTAGGGGTTTTGATTCTCTTTTTGATTTCAAGAGGTTTACATTTTTAGGATAGGTCCCGATTGGCCATGGGGAGACCTTGGTCAATTTTTTTAGGGCCAAAGCATAAAATAGAGTTAGTTTTCTACACTCCCAAATAAAAAACGTCCCCCAATTTCCATAATGGTCCAACATGGAAAACAAGGGTGTTTTCCACACTATTTCGGTACACCTTTTTAGGTCCAAAACTATTGAGAATGAAGTTTTAAGGGAAAAAGGAGTATTGAACTTAGATAAGATGTCAAAGGGATAAAATACTGATGAGATGTGGTTTTTGTAGGCATGGATAGGTTCAAAGTATTATGGAGGGAAAGGGAGTTTAAAGATATATGTTATGTAGTTAGCAATAACCATGTGGTACGAGGATCCTTATCTCGATGTAGGTTGCTCAATTTTATCGAGAACCCATTGATGAGAGTGAGTGAGGGGATCCTCTTCTATATATTATAGTATTGGGATGCCAATATATATGCCTTTATAGTTCATGGGAAGTCGATTGAGATAAATTCCCAAGATATCTATTTGTTGACATGGTTATTGATGATGGGAGCCTTCGATGGCACTCAACTAGTACTTCCTTAAGGGAGGAGGTTGGAGGATTTGGTATAGACCCATGGAATGAGAATGTCAGGTTCAATGAAAATACCATACATATTATAGACTTCAATCACCTCGAGATAATATCCATAACAACAATAGTGGTATGGATTGCAGGGACTCATACCCCCCATCATATATATAGTGGAATGATGATGCTCGTAGAGAGTGTCCTTGATGTGAACTATTATGGGTGGGCCTAGATGTTATTAATGATGCTAATGCATCAAATCACCTCCTATTGCAAGGTGTTAGGAGGGTATTGTGCCTTTGGCATAGTACTGTGTGTGTTTTTATTTGGAAAGATACCCACACTTCCACCACATGTTTGTATACGATATGGAGGTACTTAGGACCCAAGGATGCGTGTGTGGGGCCATATATTGAGATGGAGAGGAGGCAGGGGAACATGTTTCACCCTTATTTTTTCACACACTAGGGTTATCTCTTGATACATATCAAGGACTATTCATATGAGGGTATGAACTATCAAGGGGACCTATAGTTACCCCTACGGCCTAGATCAACATGGGGCCTATATAGGTTATTTGACTTGAATACACTGAGTATAGTATTTCAATATGTTTTATTGATATTATACATATGTGTGCACAAATATAATACCAATAATGATGGCAGGGCATGCCCATTGTCATGTGTGTGTGTGGAGATAGATGGGCCTGGGTCATCGAGGCCAAAGTAGTGGGTAGATACTAACACTTAAGGGTATTAGGTGATGGAAGATATGGGAAAGAGGATATATAGATTTCTAAGAGGGGCGTATGAGTGTGGATGACATGATCTAGATGATGTTTATGTACGGGATTGCATAAGGGCACCAACAAATGGTGCCCAATTCTAAGGAGAGTAAAAATGGTTAGCCATATTATTAGAGATATTTCCAGGGGGACATAGTTCCCTTAGGTTGTGATCCTCCATTTGATGGGCCTTGTTCCCTCTATTTTTTTCTTATCTATGTAGCATGCTATGAGCATGCACCATACTTAGAGTAGTGCACTCCATGCAAAACTATATGAACTATGGATGCAACTTTTGTTATGAAAATATGGATCTCTAATCTATATGATTTTATTTACAAATGATGATGCATGGTCGATTAGATGTGAATGATTTTTTTTTATCTTTTGAGGTATGAATGTGTTAAATGCCAATCTATAATTTTATTTGCAATGGTATCTATGAAATTGTTCTCTTTTCTGAGAACATGGCTAAAGGAAATTGATCAAATGAATGCACCAAAAGTATTACTCATAAATACTTTCCAAAGAGTCAAGTGTTATGAAAATTATAAACTCCATTCAATTTCATAACAAGAAGATGAGAATAAAGACAAACATGAATGTGATAGATGTGATATTCAAGGCCATTGACTAACAAACCAATCACAATATCATATTCTTCTTGGTTATTTATAGCAAGTCCATTGCAAAGGCCACTTGAGTGGGCAAGTGAATGTGATGGGGTAAAAATGGCCCAAGTTATCGAGGTTAGATTCCATGAATAAAAACTCACACTATTTCCATGACCAATATAACAACAATAAGAGGAGTCCATGTGGAAGGAATAAGAAGATAACATATGAGATGCACACTTTACAAGAAAAGATGTAAAAATATACCTGACCTATATATAAGATACAAAGGTTTTCTAAAATAAATACTCAAGGGTAAATCTCCTAAGGTAGAGCACATTGAGAGGGTTATGGAGGAGCTCCCCTTCTGGCCCTATAGGAAGATATACCCCCTTTCCTAAGCATTGTTTGACAATGTAATATACCTTCCATGGTGGTTCAAACTTACCTCGACCTAATATATCGTGGGATTGGTCATACATAAGGACTATATCCCCTTCACAAAAGAAATGAAGGTGGAACTTTCAATCATACTGATATTTAGAGTGTTTCTTGGCCACTTCAATGTTTTGCAAAGTGTTATGAAAATATTCATTGACACACTCCAAAGTCACTAGTATTTTCTATAAGGGAGTGGTATCAGGGAGGAGTTTGAAAACTAAATGGAGGGAGGGGATTTTACACTCAATTTTTAAGCTTACATCCTTTCCATGGATGATATGAAAGGGTGTTAACCCAATGTTAGTTTTAGTGGATGTCCTAGAGGCCCATATGGCTAGGAAGAGCATGTTATGCTAGTTGGTTTTGCGCTTATCCACCATCTACTAGAGCTTGGTTTTAAGAATTTTATTTAATGGAATCAACTTGGCCTTTACCTTATGGATAGTACAAGGATGAATATTGGTCCCCAAAACCTAACAATGAAGCTAGCTCAGACCAAGTTTCATATTAAAAATGGTGGACAAGTTTAGAAACCAATTTTTTGGGACACCAAATTGAGTGATGATGTGTTTGAAAATGAAATAATCTATAGTAACCATAGTGTTGTTAAAAAATTTCATGGCTTCAACCCATATTGTGAAGTAATTGACAACCACAATGACATATTTATGAACACCATAAGAGGGATGGTTACACTCCATGAAATTAATGGACCATTTGGAGAAATGGCTTGTGGTGATGATGGGGTGAAATGGGGTTGGAGAAACCAACACCTTAGCAGTATAAAATTTATAGTTAGTGCATTGTTTAACTACCTTAATGAAATATGGAAAAATAGTGGGACACAATTATCCCGCATGCATGATATTTTGGATAGTATTCGTCCTAGAAAGGTGGCCACCACAAGCACCACTACGATAGACATTCATGACCTACTCCATGTTGATTTTTCATATGAGTTGATATGAGATCGATATATTATTACAATATGAGTGTTCCATATATAGAGAATATATGGTTACCATCCATGAAAGGATGCGTCCCTTGGATAATCAATAAATATTTATTATTATCATTTACTTATTATATATATTATTTAATAATCAATAATTAAATTATTAATTATTAATGTAAGAGAATGTCTTCCCGATATTGTCCAAACATCAACAATCCCTCTCAACGAGGGAGACATTCTGCATCATGCCAAGATTGTCTCTGAAGTATACAAACTTCTCCCTAGACTCATGACACTTGTCTGTCAGTATTGGGAGATGTCTCTCTCATAACTGAACTAAGAAGAAACTCCTTCAGTGACTCTCCCTCTTAGCCAATTGACTCTCTTTAAGATTGGGCTAACTCTGGGTCTGCATGTGATAGCATCTAGCATCTTGATTCTTTATTGTTCCTTGTCAAATCACCATGACTAGGAAAAATACTACACTAGGGTCGTTCACCACAAGTACACCCCTGTGAGTGAATGTCAACCTGATGCTAACTGACACGTGGAAAACACCTCAATCACCTCAAGTCCATATTATTCCTTGTTATGATCAAGGAAGGACTATTCCCGGGCCCATTTACCACAAGTACACCTTTGTTATAAATGTATTCTATCTCCCTTGGTTTACAACCCAATCTACGAGAAGGTTTTCCTGATGTTGAAACATCAACACTCCCTCTTAGCTAGTGAGGTATCTTTCCATAGTAGTACACAACTAGTGTCCATTGGTACACAACCACTGCTAGTAGCACACAACCACTGTCTAGTGACACACGATCACTGCTAGTGGTACACAACCACTGGATTAGTACACAACTACTTTCCATAGACATACAGTCTCCACCAATGGTAGAAAACCACTGTAGTAGAAACATGTTTGTCACACATGGCACTCCCATGTGGACTTCTAGATGATACTCCCTCTAGAAACACTAGGGTCAACTCCCCATAGCGTGTGACATCAAGTTCAACTCCCTTGACGTGTCCTCATGTGCTCTCCACAAGGGGCATTGGGATATAATCCCAAACCCACTTATCCCTCTCGGATAAGTGTCCTCACAAATCAACTCAACTTAGTAATAGAGGAGTATGATCTGGAGAATGTCTCAGGAAGCTGCAAACATCAACACTCCCTCTTAGCAAATGAGGCATTCTCTGCTATGCCAGGTCTGTCACAAAAGTACTCAAACTTTGTCTTGGTAAGGGGTTTGGTAAAAACATCAACAACATACTCATCTGTAGGAAGGTACTACACCAATATTTCATTCCTCTCCACTATGTGTCGGATGTAATAGTACTTGATCTTGATGTGTTTAAATTTTTCATGAAACACTGGATTCTTTGAGAGCTTCACACAACTCTATTTATCACAATGAATAACAGTGGAATCAATCACATGTCCAAATAAATATACAAGGATCTCTTGAAGCTATATTGTTTTGTGGACTACCACACTCAATGCAATGTACTCTTCTTCTGCGGTGCTCAAAGCCACAAAAGTCTGTTTCCTACTAGACTAGGAAACCATGGTAGATCCCAAGGTGAAGTAACACATGTAGGTTATCTTCCTATTCACTGTTATCCCTACCCAATGAGAGTTAGTATATCCCTACAATCTCATTTCAATACTAGAATTATGTCTTAGACCATGTCTAACTGTGCCTCACAGGTATCTCAACACATGTTTCACAACAATCTAGTGTGTTTGTGTCAGTTGACTCATAAACTGACTAAGTGCGCTCACTACATAGAAAATATCTGGTCTAGTGTTAACCATATACATCAATGATCTAATCATCTTTATATATAGGGTAATATGAATCTCGTCGAAATTGAAAGAAGACATACTTAGTTTCTTCAAATTCATCACCATTTTTTTTGCCATGGGCTTACAGTTCAACATCCCAAACTTATTCAATATATCATCTGTGTACTTCCTCTGACTTAGGAAGATCTCATCAATTCTCTTCCACACCTCTAGTCCCAAGAAGAAATGCATCATACTAAGGTCCATTAATAGTCTTGTAGTATAGGTTGGGATCAAAAACACTTTTGCTAAAGCCCAAACTCATCAGGTGTCCATCAATCCTTGCATACCAAGATCGAGGTGCCTTCTTGAGTCCATACAACTCCTTCTTCAACTTGCACACATTAGACTCCTTCTCATGTATCAAAAAACCATATGGCTACTCGATGTATACTTTTTTCTCAATCTATCCATTGAGAAATTTTGTCTTCACATCCATTTCATGTAGTCTCCAACCCATGGATGCTGCAAGGGAAATAATTTTCCGGATAGAAGTGTATTGAGCAACATGAGAAAAGGAATCCTCATAATATATTCCCTCCACCTAAGAGAATCCTCTAGAAACAAATCTCACTTTGTGCTTCTTGATGCTCTTGTTAGTTGTGTGTTTGATCTTATATATCCACTTGGAAGTCACTATAGACTTCCCCTTAGGTCTTAGAACAATATCCCACACACCATTCTTCATGATGGACTGATAATCCTCCATCATGGCATCTCTCCATACTGGCTGACTAGATGCCTCCTCATAACATGAAGGCTCAAAATTAATGATGTGGCTCATAAATGCATCATAACACAAATATATATGAGGTCTCTTTCTCTCTTGGAAGGTACCACAAGGAGCTACATGTTCTTCTGTCTCCTACAGAGTCTGGCGATTACATGCAGGTCTCTTTCAACCTATTGCAATATATCTGGGAACATCAACTGGAACTACATGATCAAGGGGATCAATTTGATTAATAGTCTCAATTGTCTCCCTCTGAACTGCTGGAGGGTGATGGGGAGAAGGCACCATCTCTTCCTATATCTCACTATAAATATCCATGCGAGATCCTCTAGATCTTCTGAAGGA
>JASDQU010947162.1:33030-49760 GCA_032191745.1 Picea mariana
GACGAGCCCCAGATGTATTTATAAATTGTAAACATGTTTTGTAGGATGGTGAGACGAGTGTTGATAAGCTGGTGGGATTATGTGTTTATTAGGCCAGAGAGCCTAAGTGTTAAAGGCCAAGAGCCTGATTTTGTATATGTAACTATGCAGATCATTAATAAAATATAAACATTGTTGTGTGCAGACCGACCACAAAGAAAGAGTGACGAGGGACTAAGCTTCCACAAGGTTGGGTAAGGGATGAGGCTAAGTGTGTGGGCCTAAGGGATAAGCTAGGGGGGTTACCTCTAATGGAATAATATTTATTATTAATTCTTGAAGGCTAAAGTGGACATGTTGAGTGTTGAGTGTTTTTATTCTAAGTCTTGGGAGAGGCAACGTGTGCAAAAGGAAACACATGCACCTCCAAGAAGACAAGTGTCAACCTGGGCGAATGCAGTTAAAACTGATGAGTCAGTCATGTTGGGGGTCGTTCTATCATTCTTTCATCCTCCACATGAGTTTGCTGGGATCGGGCGTGTCTGAACCCGTTTTGCCTCTACGTCTGCATTTTCTTACCCGTGCACAAGAAGGAAACCCTCACGGGAAGGTTGTTCATTCGACCACTATCCCATCCTCCGCCTGAACCCGAGACCTCCATCATCGACCTATGTGTTTTGATTCCTTGTCACGCAAATTGAACTAGTGGCAAACTCCTGGACTGAGCCATGTCTCCTGTGAAGTCTGAGCACCCTGTAAATGTTTGAACAGTGTTGTGTCTTAGTGTGGATTGTTGCCATTTTTGGATGTCCATACCCAAATTCCTATCGTTGTTGTCACTGTGAGTTAACCGAATTGCTATTGATGTTGTTGTTATCCTCACCTTGTAGGAATTGATTTGAAACTGGTTGAAGAGATAGGTTTTCAGGCCTATGAGCAGCTCTCTCCATGTGAGAGAGTTTGCTGGGAAGTGGTTTTCTCCCAGAGAGATTCCAACACCAGCTACAGAGCTCTTAGAATTCTTGATTTGGCCTGTTGTCGAGACTTTGAGAGGGAGGTGAAGCAGTCGATGGACTGTGTGACAATGAAGGTGTATACTCTCGGGTGGAACAAGCATGTGGGGAATGAGAGTTTGTGAGTAGTGGGAGTAAGAAGGCTCATGGAGAGAATCCTTCCAGTTGCACTGTGCAATTTCTTGTAACCTCAACCTAGTCTAGGAATTCCTTGCCCTAGGTGGAGCTTAGTCCCAGCTTGGGGGTGACCCACCGCTGAGTGTGATGAGAAGTGTGGTCTATGGTTGGGAGGTTCGTGGAAGGTCTGCACGCAGTTGGTGATGTTACTCCAATTGAAAAGATAAGTATCAGTCTATGCTTAATTTATCTATTATGCATGTCTATGATGCTTGAATGTTATCATGTATTCCGTTGCGTATATGAACTATTGTTAATTCCATTGATTCTATATGGGAGAAGTAATTATGTGATTATTGTGATTAAGTGTTTTAATTCGATTAAAATGCATATATTATATAATTGTATATTCCATAGTGGTAGCATTACTCGGTCTCTGTGTTGGTTGGGGATGCTACAGTTTGGTATCAGAACTAAGTGAAGGGTCTGAGTAGTGGCATTTCCCAGGCCAGTTGGTGGCAGGGGACATTAAAAATTGGTATCAAAGATTTTAAAGATAAGTTAAGGTTGTGTTAGTGGCATTTCCTATCTTGTTGGTGGCTGGGGATGTTACAAATACAATAAGATGAATGGTCTTGTATAGATATGTGTGGATCAAAAGGAATAGGTCCAACATAGAAGCCTCACGACTGCAACTATTTTGGAAACATAGGAATTGATGTCCCCACCTAAGGGGAGGGGTAAAGAAATAACATGAGAATCCTCGATGAATATGGAAAGGGCTCCAAATATATGAAATGAGATAGGAAGAGGGAAGCTCAAATTGGGGGCTATAAGAATGGTGAAGCAGAGCTTATGAAATCCAAGGAATTGTAATTGAGGTTGGATCACCGAAAAATATTTACGAATATTAATGTTGAAAGAATGAGCTAGAGTAAAGCACACACAATCCTACCAAGTCCAAGAGAAATGAGGAATTTTTCAGCTTGGACCAAGGTAACACATCAATGAGGAAAATGGGTACAGGGGTACATAGGACTAAACCATAGAATGAAGGTTTTGGTGTCAAAAAGAGGAAGTCTCTTGGCATCCAGGAATAGGAGGAAATCCTAAGGCCCAACATCCAAGGTAAAACATGGGGAAATACCTGAAGGGAAAATACATCCCGAGGAATGATAAAACTCACACATGTCTGAGAATCTGGTACAATCAAGTGGACCACTGAACCGTTAAGTGTACCAATCTCAATGGTGTGATAATGAGCTAGAGTTGAAAAAATATGAAACGATCAAGTCAAAGAGAAATAATGATTCTCCCTACTTGGTCCAAGGCACCTGTTATCACTCCAGGAAACTCTCCTAGGCTATAAGTCAGAGATGCCTGGTAACTTAATCTTTTGGTAACTATTTTCTCAATAAAAAGTGTGGGTTTGGATCAAGTCAGAGGACTGAATCATTTCTCACTCAAATCATGCATAAACACATTTAGATGGACAAGGCTTTCAACCACAAATGTTCAGAGAGTTTACAAATAAAGGGATGAATGAAGAAATAACTATTATATCAGCAGAATCACATATAAAGCATATATGAATGGCCAATTACAATAATCACAGGAATAATTGCAAAGTTTAACTTATGAATGCAGTGATAAGATGACAGTTATCGAGCATAAACAAGCATAATAGCATGAATATAATATCCATGTGCAATTACAGAATAGACAAGAAGATGAAATCTGAACAAGTTATGGCAAAAGAAGCTTGTATTACTCAATATGAAAATGATAAGTTTTGAGTTACATAATATGAAAAAAGTCTCCAAAGTTGAACCCTTGGTTGATATTCTACCTTTAGCTTTATAGCTTTACAATGCAGTTCTGAGATCCTGAAAACATGGATCAAATATGCTAAAGATAGTAAATCAAAATTTAGTTTCAAAAGATGTGGGATGATCCCCAAAAATGAGATCAATCCCATATTTCATGGTCTTCCTCTCTTGTTGAGTGCTGGTGTAGTGCAGGATAGCCTCCCAAGGCTGAATGATGACTCTCCAAGAGAGACAAATTCGAATCTGTTGATGTGAGAAAGTGTCCTGATTTTCTGTCTTTGTCAAAGATGCAAAAAACCTTTGAAACACCTCCTCTTTCCATAATCTATCAAAAAATAGCTATTGGATTTGTCTTGACAATTCATCAAATGTTCATTCGAAGAGGTTTCAAACCTTTCTAGCTCAAACAACTTCGATCTGTGTAAAAACTTGATCATTCTGGAAATGAAAGGCTTTCGGTGGTTAACTTAGAAAACTCCTGAGCAAATTATCTACCGAAAGTCCTGTTTTTAGTGGTTAATGAACAATCATTCTGTTCTCCTAAACCACCGAAACTTCAGCTTTGAGAAAACTTCAAAATTGCAAAAATGCTTACCTTGGATCCCTTTTTGATGTTCAAGGTTTCTTGGATGAGGCAACCCTTGTTCGTGCAGATCTGTGAACTTCTACTGGCTGTGTGGAAGGCTCTGGTGTGTCTACCATGGTCGTAGCTAAGTTAGCCAAAGTTTCCAATCCAGTTTTCTCCTGTGCTGGTGATTGAAACTCATTTAACTTCAACCTCAGAATTCTAAGCTATCTATACAGCTTCATGTTTTCCCTGATCAATACCCTTTTTCTGTCTTTAATCTTGTCATGCTTCTCTTTGAGGGTTTGGTTTATTTTCAAAAGATCTGCATTTATGTTAGTCAGGTCTGTATTAGCTTTTTAAATCACCCTTTCCAGGACTTCCATTTCATAGACCTGTTGCAGGAGTTTGTTGATTTTCTATGATCTAGTTGTTTTAGGCTTACTTGAAGAGGCTTTTTCCACTGGTGGGCTATGTGCCTCTGGAGGATTTGGTGAAGGTAAAATGGAACAATAGTCTACACCTTGTTCAGTCTGTACATTTCCCTGTGTCTCTGCCAATTCTTGTTCCGGTTCTGAATCACTGTAAGGTAGGTTCAAAGGGTTATTTCTTGTAGCAGGGTCCTTGGACTGCTCACCTTCAAACTACAATTTTCTTTTGATTCTTTTCTTCTTGACAGAGGATAATTCTATGGGATCTCTTGGTGGTGAGATACCTTTCCTTTTCCTATGAATTCTTTTGGGAGTAATAGTCTTTCTTCCATTGGTCTTTTTAGTTTCATCTTCTGGTGGTTTCTCTGTTTGGAATTCATTCCAGAAAAGAAAGAAACCCCAATCAATTTGTTTCCTCTGCAAAGCTTCCTTGACAAGAAGAGTAATAAGCCCTTGGTGAGATAGTCTACTAGCAACCTTAGTAGTCTTGGCTTTAACTTGTCTGGCCATTTTAGTAAGAGTCTTGTGGAAATAGAAAGGTAGATTTATTGGTTCTCTGCCTGTAAAATGGTTAAGAAGTTTAAAGTGATAGAACATCACTCTGTTATACCGTCCTTCACAAGTAATATACACAAAGATTGCTTTTAACAAAGATTGCCACTGTGATTGCAAGAAGGACATAGGGATATCCTTTTTCCAGATCGGATCTTTGTGAATGGGCAATAGATATGATCTAAATTCAACGTTGGATGGCACTGTAGATTTAAACCAACATTCTCCTGTTCGTGGAAGACCTGTTAACTTTGCTATGGAAGCTTCATTTATGATAAAATCTTCTTTCCCTATCTTGGCAAACCTTCCATCATATACAATTGCAAAAGATTCAACTACTTGTTGATGAAAACTGGTCAGTTTTTCACAGTATGTGAATACCCCTGCTTGTTTGAAAAACTCTGCTACCTATGGGTGCACCTCCAAGTACCAAACCCCATCCACCTCAGACCTCAAAACTGGCCTTTCTTTCGGCATTGGTCAATGTTGACTATACCTGCGATTATGGGAAACTGAGCATCCAGGGAGACAGAGATTCTAGAATTTAGGAACATATAGAGTATAACTCATGGAAGAGATGGTGGGACAGGGTGACACAAAATTCGAATCACCGAGCTCAAACGCTAACCAAGTTTCGGGCAACAAATTGACTGAGAGCATGCCAAAATTTTAGATTTTCGGTGGTATATTCATTTAAATTTGAAACAAGATGGGTTTTGAACTTGCCTGATAAATCGACCTGGCTTAATTGACTTGAGAGAGATTGATGGACTCTAATGGCGCTTTGACAATCACCAGGGGAAACGGGATTAGGATCTCTGGAAACACGTTTAATTGATGAAATCGCGAAGTCACGATGATCTCAGTAATCTACGGAATTCAAAATGATAATGAATGAGGATTTAATGAGGGATTAATGGGATCATGATAGATCGTCTACTTGTGACTAGAAATGGAGGGAGGCTTCGTGACAACATGCATGAATTTCAATATTACCGCCGTGTCTAGATTTTGAAAATACAATTGCAGTTGAAAGGAAGACATGAGCTTCAAACTTTCAGATAGACACCATTAGAACGTGCATACCTTCCGACTTGACGAGATTTCGACGGTTACATTTTCATCATTGTGCCAACTTGACAGCTGGCTCGTGCGAAAGCATGGGATTTCCATTTTTACCGTTGAAATGCTTTCGGTGGTTAACCACATTCTTGCTTTGACCTTTTAACTACCGGGAACAAAGGCCTTCGGTGGTTAATGAGCGCATTTCAGGCTCGCCTAAATCGTCGAAACCTGAGATTCTGACTTTTGCTTAACCAAACCAAATCCAAAATTTCTTTTGAGCCTGTTTACAGAATACAGACTCTCTAACCTACTTACAAAAATTTAGGAATAAAATTTAGACCACACCCTATCACCTCAAAAGAAAAATTTACACCAATTTATTTGAGGAGATAACACTGGCTCCTATTGGGGATGGACACCTCCCTGTGAGGTTTCAAGAACCATAGAATCAATGCCTTTCCTAAAAAAGAAAATTAAAAACTATCTGCTAGTGCTTCCATTGGGCATGGAGTTATTCTGCAAAAAATAAAAAACTAAGACTAACATTACAATGTCTAGGCTTCATAGCCTTAGACAAAAGAGAGTTTTAAAAATCGCCCATTTACCGGGCCACCGAACATTTCTTCACCTCCCAGATTCTGCAGCATGAAAGTGTTGTTATTCTATACTTGGTCTATCATGAAAGGACCGGTCCACAAAGAATCGAACTTGTTATGCTTGCCTTTATCCTGTCTAAGAGAATCCCATTTTAGAACCCATTCACCAATCTGAAAATTGTCTGCCTTCGCCTTTTTGTCAAAAGTATTTTTGATATTCTTTTGATGAGCCTCTGATCTGTCCACTAACTGCTCGCGGGCTTGCTGTAGTTCCACCAAATCAAGCATTCTTCTTACCATATCATTTGACTCGGTTTTCTCTTCCTGAAAGAATCTAGCCACTGGTAAAACTAACTGAACAGGAAAAATAGCATCAGTCCCATAGACCAATTTGAATGGAGAGGTTCCTATGGACTTTTTGAAAGTTACTCTGTCTGCCCACAGAGAAAAATTCAGTTTAGAATCCCAATTCTTTTTGTTTTCCTCTAACAGTTTTCTGATGATTTTGATTAATCTCTTATTGGATGATTCAGCCAAGCCATTACCTTGAGGGTAGTAGGGGGTCGAATTTACCAACTGGATGCCCATTGATTTACACATGTCTACTAATGCCTTTGCTTTGAATGCCACTACATTATCTGTTACTAGCCTTTTGGGACAACCGAATCTGCTCAAAATATTTTCATAAAGAAACTTCATGACTACCTGGTGAGTGGCATTCCGGGTGGGAATCGCCTCTATCCACTTTGTAAAATAATCTGTGGCTACTAAGATCCACTTATGCTGACCACTAGATGAAGGATTTATATCACCTATAAAATCTAAACCCCACTGCTGAAAAGGGCCATTCACCACTATAGGTCTCAGGGGTAAAGATTTTAGCTGTTGTTTTCCTGTAAAGCTTTGACATTTGTCACAAGCTTTGACGAAGGCACACACATCTGAGAAGAGGAAAGGCCAATAGTATCTAGCCCTTAGGATTTTCTGAACAGTGGTCTTCCAGTAATGATGACCTCCACAAACACTTGAATGAAACTGATGTGTAACTTCGACTGACTCTTCTTTGTCTAAACATATGAGAAACAAACCAGCAGGGTCTTTCCAATATAATAGATTATCGTAAATGCAGAATTTGATAGCTCTGAGCTTAAGGGCTCGAGCTTGAGTCATACTGAGTTCAGGAGGAACTTATAGCTTTTGAAAAAAATGTATAATACCTGAATACCATTCACAAGAAGACAAGTTCTCTGCCACTTGTTGACTACTATGTTGTCCATCCGCTGCCAACTCTGTCTGCAAATTCACTGAACTTTCTCCTATGAAATTAATGTCCAACAACTCATGATTTTACTCCGTTAAGAGCTTAGAAAGGCCCTGGCCTTTCACCAATTTGGTGGGATTTACTTCAATGTTGAACTCAATCAACTTTGCAATCCATCTAGCTTTCTTTCCGTCGATATCAGGCTGAGTCAAAACATCTTTCATGGAGGATGAAGGGACATATACGATGACCTTTGAGTGGAGAATATAAATTCTGAAGGATTTTAAAGATTTTATGAGAGAATAGGCTTGTTTCTCAATAGGATCATACCTTAGTTCAGTGTCTCTGAGTGTTTTGCTGAAGAAAGCAACGAGATGATCCAAATTGTCATCATCTTTCTGTAGAAGAACTGTTGCCACTGTGTCGTAAGAAACAAAGGAAAAAACATAGAAAATATTAATGTAATCCGGGCTGATCAGAGTCGAGGATTCCATGATAGCTTGCTTGATATCCTGAAATGAGTTCCTTGCATTGTCTATCCATTTTATCTCAGACCCCTTTTTCAGCATACATGTTATGTGTTTAACTAATTTGGAAAAATTTGGCACAAATATTCTAACAAAATTTATCTTACCGAGCAACAATTGAATATCCTTTTTTGATCTTGGTAAGGACAGCCTCTGAATTGCTTCCACCCGAGCTGGATCAATCTTTACACCTTCTGCTGAGACGATGTGGCCTAAGAGCTTACCTTTCCTGAGAGAAAACTAGGACATTTTGGGATTCAATGAGATTCCGAACTGCCTGCATTTCAAGAACACTCCTTTTAAATGCTTTAGATGCTCCTCATGACTGCTGGAATATACTGTGATGTCATCAAGATATATGAGGACAAACTTGTCCTTTTCTCCCACAAAATCTATGTCCATGGCCCTTTGGAATGTGGCCCCGACATTCATTAACCCAAATGGCATCTTGGCGTACATAAAGGTACCCCAAGGGGTAGTAAATGCAGTCTTCTCCTAGTCATTAGGGTGGACAGAAATCTGATTATAGTCGGAAAAACCATCTAGGAAAGACATGACATTAGCCCCTAAAATCCTTTGCAACAAATGTTCCATCTTAGGTAGGGGATAGTTGTCTTTCTTAGAGAATCTGTTTAGGTTTCTAAAGTCCACACATAATCCGACCTCACCATTTGTCTTTCTTACTATCACTAGATTTACAATCCATTTGGAGTATCTCAAAGGGATTATGATATTGGCATCGAGAAGCTTTTTAATTTCTCTTTCAATCATAGGCAGAAGAAGAGGACTGATAGGTTTGAGCTTTTGTTTGAAAGGGATGGTGTCTTTCTCAAGAGGGATCTTGTGTTGAATGATATCAGGGTCATAAGTCTTTAGATCACTATATTTCCAAGAAAAAACATCGGAAAATTCTTTCAAAACACTCCAATATTCGAACTTCTGATCAGTAGTCAATTCAGAAGACAAATTTATGAATTTTGGCTGGCTTTCACCCCCTATGTTGTGCTCATGAAAAACATGATCTTTCTCCTTTTTATCTGGATTGTAAGGAACGTCATTTTGATAAAAAATATTTTCGAGAGGTACCAAACCTCGGGGTATATAATTGTTAGGTATCTGAACAATATCATGATGACCCAATCTTTGTTTTAGATTGGGCTTTTGGGATTCTTCTACATTTAGATTTCGCTGGTCAACATGCATATCAGAAAATTCATCTACCACTTGAAGAAATCTGTTAAGTTCATCATCATCCTCAAAAACTTTCCAGTATTTAATATTGTCGGGCAAAGATGGTCTATATTTTACTTGGATCTCATAATTGAGCCTGGGGGGCATGGGAGGAATAAACATGCTGGCTGAAACAACAAGGGAATCGGTTCGCTGATTCATATCCCTAGGTATATAAGAAATTTCAAAAATAGAAAAAGAATCTTGTACTTTCCATACCTCATCCCTATAGGCTTTCAATCTGATATGCTTTGCTTGAAAGGTATTGTTTACCTGTTGTATAATGAGATCCGCATCTCCAAATACCTTTAAACCTTTTATCCCCATTTCCTTAGTTGGATTTAATCCCAACAACAAGGCCTCATATTCTGTTATGTTGTTAGTAGTTCTGAAATCGAGCTTGAAAGACAAAGATATAGTCTCCTTTGAAGGAGAAATCAAAACTACCCCTGCACCTGTTGAATCTTTAGTATTGGCCCCATCAAAATACATGGTCCAGACTGAAACATTCTTATCATCAGTTTGTTGTTCGATAGGATTCACAAGCTACATAGGAGTTGATTGAGAATCATCTATTTGAAGAATGCACGAGCCAAAATCTGTATCCACAACATAAATAGGATGATTTACAGAATTTTTTGCATCGCTGATGATGTAGGCAAGTTGATTCTCCCTGTAAAGTCTTTTCAGCTCTCCCCCAAACACCGGAATCATAGCATATGAAAGATCCATCTGCAAGGTACCTCCTAACCTTTTTCCCCATGGACGAGACAAGAGAAGCCTGAACTTAGGTGGGATATAAACAACCACCACATCCATTACCATGCTTCTCATTGGAAATTGGGAAAGGTTTATAACAAGGTATTTTATGAGGCCAAGGCATATGACTTTCCTAGAATCAAAAGAGAAGAGATCATGATATGGTTTGGTGACCTCAAGAACAAGCTCATCCATCACTGCTTTGGGCATAAGATTATGTGACACCCTAGAATCAAGAAAACAATTGTGGAGGATCTTATCATGGACATTTAGGGATATGTAGAATGGTGGACAAGAATCATCTCAGTCTTCTATCATAGGCCCTATAGTTACTGTTGGCTTGTCATCTTGTAGGTTAAAAAAATCAGCAGATGAAGAGGTCTTTGGCTCAAGGGACTTCAGGATGGATGATCTAAAGATTTCATTCTTCATGAGTTCAGTTAAAGGCATAGGTATCTTTACTTTCTGAATTTTTGATTCAAAATTAAAAGAGAAAGCTGATCTATCCGAAACTTTTACCTCATTGGAAGGAGCTTTGAGACTGACTTGCTCCTTGGCTAGGGGATTTGTTTGCTTCTACTGCTGTTTTGGAGGAGAGGAGGTCTATTTTACATGATCAGGAGGCTGCTTGGAAGCAACTTCTTTACTCTTCACGGGAGCAACAACTTCTTTGTTCTTCACAGGAGCAGCGATCAATGGTTTCGGGAAAACACTCTTGGACCTTAAGTTATAACCTTTCTGATCATCTGTTAAGTAGACAAATTCTTCGATACTTGCCTCATGAATTTGCTGGTCCATCAGGGCTTCTTCATAGTCTACTTGTGTCATAAAGGAAGAATCATTTTCATCACCAAAACAATTTATTTCATCTGCTTCTTCGACTTCATTGTGAGATGGTTGTTGTTCTTCATCTAACATTGCATTTTGAAAAGGTGGTCTGATTCTCTGATCATCAGCTACATTCCTGTCTCTCTGAAGGATCTAGACTTGTGGATTATTCCTTCTGTAAGGGAAAGCATTTGGATTTCTTAGGGAAAAAGCATTTGGCTCTTTTTTCCTTGCTGGTTGCTGACTCTGGACCTTCAATTTTGACATTTCAGATGTCAAATTGTCCAACATATTTTCCATCTTTTCCATTTTACTATTAGAAGAAGAAGAGGACTCAACATCATACTTCTTTCTCTCTACCTTTCCTTTGAGCTTCTGAGATGCTGTAATGTTTGATTCAACCTCGAGGGCGACATCTTGCATTAAGGCAAGTGTGGCTGATCGTCTTTCTCTGAGGATTAGACAAAAATCTGGATCAAAGGCAGCAGAGAATGTGATCTTTACTGATGCGTCACTTGGTTTAATCTCTGCAGGGATCTTGCCAAACATTCTATTAAACCTCTTGATGAAGTCTGAGACCGACTCTCCATCTTCTCTCTTTAAATTTCCAAACTCAGAAATGTAGTATAACATATCTCTTCTTTCTCCCTAGTGTTTTAAGAATACCTCATCTAATTTTTCAATACCTGTGACTGAATTTGCTGGTAGCTCTTTGAACCACTTCCAGGCTTGGCCATCCAAACTCTGAACAAAAAATCTGGTGCACACATCTTCTTCTGAAATGTTAATATTTTCAGCATAAGCATAAAAAGCTTCAATATGTTCTTCAGTAGTATAATCCCCCGCTTCGGTAAAATTTGGCATATATTTATGATAATCTCCAGTTGGCATAGCAGACAAAGGATTTGGAAATACAAGTGGGGCATACCTATTTGCCAAAATATGTTCCATCGTGGTTAAAGGGGCATCCATGGTAGTCTTGAGGGTTGATACGGAAGAAGAACTTGTAGGAGATGAAGGTGGAGATGGGATGACTGCGTTAAAATAGAATGGTTGTCTCACTTCACCTTGAGAATAATTTTCAGAAATGGGTGAAAAATAAGAGGCTTTATAAAACTGACCAAGCAACAAGGCTAAATTTTCTTCTCCCTTAGAGGAAATATCATGTAAAATATCTTCAAGAATAGGCAGATTAGTGTGAGTGTATAGAACACCTTCTGTAGGTTTGATGGGCGAGGAATTCAAAGAAGATGAAGAAGAGGTTTCCTTTTGCTGAGAGGACCCTGTAATTATCTCTTTAGGATGGGATGAAACATCGACCTCAAGAACAGAGTCAGTAATATTAGAAGAAAGTGAAGGTTCTTCTGCCTTCAATATTTGAGATAAATTTTCAATTTCCTGAGAACTATGAGTTTCAGCAGCAGGGGATTCAACTAGAGGCCTTTTAGATATGAAAGAAGGAGTGTCGGTTTGAATACCTAAATCTACTATCTTTATAGATCTAGAAGCCTGTCTTTGCAAATCTTTACCCTTACTGATGATCTTCTGAGGGTCAGGAACTGGTGTTGTCAGTGGGCCTTCTTGGTTCTCCCTGGTGTGAGCTCTTTTTGGAGCCACTTCATTTCAATGGAGTCACCAGATAGAAAATTACAACCCAAATGATGTCTAGACTTTGTCTATCATCAAAGCTAGAGCTATGTCGTCTCCCAAGGAAGCTGAGCTTCGATCTCCTCTCCCCAGCGACGATGCCAATTTGTTATCACTCCAGGAAACTCTCCTAGGCTGTAAGTCAGAGATGCCTGGTAACTTAATCTTTTGGTAACTATTTTCTCAATAAAAAGTGTGGGTTTGGATCAAGTCAGAGGACTGAATCATTTCTCACTCAAATCATGCATAAACACATTTAGATGGACAAGGCTTTCAACCACAAATGTTCAAAGAGTTTACAAATAAAGGGATGAATGAAGAAATAACTATTATATCAGCATAATCACATATAAAGCATATATGAATGGCCAATTACAATAATCACAGGAATACTTGCAAATTTTAACTTATGAATGCAGTAATAAGATGGCAGTTATCGGGCATAAACAAGCATAACAACATGAATATAATATCCAGGTGCAAGTACAGAATAGACAAGAAGATGAAATCTGAACAAGTTATGGCAAAATAAGCTTGTATTACTCAATATGAAAATGAGAAGTTTTGAGTTACATAATATGAAAAAAGTCTCCAAATTCGAACCCTTGGTTCATATTCTACCTTTAGCTTTATAGCTTTACAATGCAGTTCTGAGATCCTGAAAACATGGATCAAATATGCTAAAGATAGTAAATCAAAATTTAGTTGCAAAAGATGTGGGATGATTCCCAAAAATGAGGTCAATTCTAGATTTCATGGTCTTCCTCTCTTGTTGAGTGCTGGTGTAGTGCAGGATAGCCTCCCAAGGCTGAATGATGACTCTCCAAGAGAGACAAATTCGAATCTGTTGATGTGAGAAAGTGTCCTGATTTTCTGTCTTTGTCAAAGATATTAAAAACCTTTGAAACACCTCCTCTTTCCATAATCTATCAAAAAATAGATATTGGATTTGTCTTGACAATTCATCAAATGTTCATTTGAAGAGGTTTCAAACCTTTCCAGCTCAAAAAAACTTCGATCTGTGTAAAAACTTGATCATTCTGGAAATGAAAGGCTTTCGTTGGTTAACTTAGAAAACTCCTGAGCGAATTATCTATCGAAAGTCTTGTTTTCAGTGGTTAATGGACAGTCGTCCTGTTCGCCTAAACCACCGAAACTTCAGCTTTGAGAAAACTTCAAAATTGCAAAAATGCTTACCTTGGATCCCTTTTTGATGTTCAAGGTTTCTTAGATGAGGCAGCCCTTGTTCATGCAGATCTGCGAACTTCTACTGCCTGTGTGGAAGGCTCTGGTGTGTCTACCATGGTTGTAGCTAAGTTAGCCAGAGTTTCCAATCCAGTTTTCTCCTGTGCTGGTGATTGAAACTCATTTAACTTCAATCTCAGAATTCTAAGCTGTCTATACAGCTTCATGTTTTCCCTGATCAATACCCTATTTTTGTCTTTAATCTTGTCATGCTTCTCTTTGAGGGTTTGGTTTATTTTGAAAAGCTCTGCATTTCTATTAGTCAGGTCTGTATTATCTTTTTTAATCACCCTTTTCAGGAATTCCATTTCATAGACATGTTGCAGGAGTTTGTTGATTTTCCGTGATCTAACTGTTTTAGGCTTACTTGAAGAGGCTTCTACCACTGGTGGGATGTGTGCCTATGGAGGGGTTGGTGAAGGTAAATTGGAACAATATTCTGCACCTTGTTCATTTCCCTGTGTCTATGCCAATTCTTGTTCCGGTTCTGAATCACTGTAAGGTAGGTTTAAAGGGTTATTTCCTGTAGCAGGGTCCTTGGACTGCTCACCTTCAAACTGCAGTTTTCTTTTGATTCTTTTCTTCTTGACAGAGGGTAATTCTGTGGGATCTCTTGGTGGTGAGATACCTTTCCTTTTCCTATGACTACTTTTGGGAGTAATAGTCTTTCTGCAAATGGTCTTTTTAGTTTCAGCTTCTGGTGGTTTCTCTATTTGGAATTCATTCCAGAAAAGAAAGAAACCCCAATCAATCTGCTTCCTCTGCAAAGCTTCATTGACAAAAAGAGTAATAAGCCCTTGGTGAGATAGTCTAGCAACCTTAGTAGGCTTGGCTTTAACTTGTATGGCCATTTTAGTAAGAGTCTTGTGGAAATAGAAAATTAGATTTATTGGTTCTCTGCCTGTAAAATGGTTAAGAAGTTTAAAGTGATAGAACATCACTCTGTTATACTGTCCTTCACAAGTAATATACACAAATATTGCTTTTAACAAAGATTGCCACTGTGGTTGCAAGAAGGACATAGGGATATCCTTTTTCCAGATCAGATCTTTGTGAATTGGCAATAGATATGATCTAAATTCAACGTTGGATGGCACTGTAGATTTAAACCAACAGTCTCCTATCCATGGAAGACCTGTAAACTATGCTATAGAAGCTTCATCTATGATAAACTCTTCTTTCCCTATCTTGGCAGACCTTCCATCATATACAATTGCAAAAGATTCAACTACTTGTTGATGAAAACTCGTCAGTTTTTCTCAGTGTGTGAATACCCCTGCTTGTTTGAAAAACTATGCTACCTCTGGGTGCGCCTCCAAGTACCAAACCCCATCCACCTCAGACCTCAAAACTGGCCCTGCTTTCGGCATTGGTCAATGTTGACTGTACCTGGGATTATGCGAAACTGAGCATCCAGGGAGACAAAGATTCTAGAATTTAAGAACACAGAGAGTATAACTCATGGAAGAGCCGGTGGGACAGGGTGACACAAAATTCGGATCACCGAGTTCAAACGCTAATGATGTTTCGGGCGACAAATTGACTGAGAGCATGTCGAAATTTTAGATTTTCGGTGGTATATTCATTTAAATTTGAAACAAGATGGGTTTTGAACTTGCCTGATAAATCGACCTAGGTTAATTGACTTGAGAGTGATCACTAGACTCTAATGGTGCTTTGACAATCACTAGGGGAAATAGGAATAGGATCTCTGGAAACATGTTTAATTGATGAAATCGTGAACCCACGATTATCTCAGTAATCTCCGGAATTCAAAATGATAATGAATGAGGATTTAATGAGGGATTATTGGGATCATGATAGATCGTGACAGCATGCATGAATTTTAGTATCACCGTCGTGTCTAGATTTTGAAAAGACAATTGTGGTTGAAAGGACAACATGAGCTTCAAACTTTCGGATAGACACCATTAGAACGTGCATACCTTCCAACTTGACGAGCTTTCGACGGTTACGTTTTCATCATTGCGCCAACTTGACAGCTAGCTCGTGCGAAAGCACGAGTGATCTAAAAATGAAGAAGACTTGAAATCTTGAAAATATTTGCAAGTAAAGTTTATGTGTTAAAATAAAATGGATCAACTTTGAAACACATTATTAATAGGATTTACTCATTTAAGACACAAATAAACAACAACATAATCAATGAACATAAGCACATAAACACAACAAATGATAAAGGAGTTCACCCATCTCTTGGGCTACATCTCCTGGTCCAGCTTCCAATGGATCATTATTATTAATTGCTCAAAGTGCACAAAAATGTGCTTTACAATGCTCAAATTGACCAACATACTGCTCCAATGGCTTCAGAGCGTCCAAAAACCCCTTGTTGGTCTTTTTTGACACCTCGTTTGGCCAAAAAACGAAGAAGTTAGGCTTCCTGGAAGTCCCCCCTTCAAGCTTGTTGTCTATGCATCTACAAATTGCACCCTTGCTCATTAAACCTAGCACACATGCTATTTAAAGCGTAAAAACCTGACACCGAACGCAACCGTGTAAACGATGCGAACTGTAGGACGGTTATGGGCGCGCCAGCCCCTAACCGCCTAGCTCTCGGGCACATGAGTCCTCCATACGACCGACGCAAATAAAAAAAAAGGCTAACCATTTGCAAGAGTGAATATGGTCATGCCAAGTGTCGGGCACATGGGATATCCGTTGAAACCATTTTGAACACTCCTGTGCGCTCTATGGCAAGGTCACATGCCATGGGTCATGTGATCGGAGGCACAACCATTTGTAAACCCACGCTCTTTGCAACGGTAGTCATATGTGGAACTGGGGCTGGGCTCCATGTGTAACACCAACTCCCGCACAATTGCTATGGTATGGTCATATGTAACATAATAGAACCACGGGTCGAGGCTAAGCCCCGGCCCGACCCCCCGCCATATCAACCATTACATTAATTCAAATAATTTATATCACATATAGTTATCAAGAAACAACATGTGGCCCATTGGCAGGGTGGAATTTACTAAATCTTTGACCGGTGTGGGAGGTCCGGGGTTCGAATCCCACGGACTCCATAATTTTGAACCAATATAATGATGCCACATGGC
>JASDQU010947163.1:9672-21405 GCA_032191745.1 Picea mariana
AGATCATAGGAGAAGAAACCCTTTTCCATTGATGTCAAAGAGGGAGAGAAACTTCATAAAATTAAAACCCTCATAAAAGAAAAGCATCATCACAAGGGAAGTTTTGAATATGAAGTTAGTGTGTTGCCCTCAATGACAAAGGGGGAGATTGTTGGACAGATTGTCATTGATGTCAACAGGTATATCAATCATCAAAAGATGTTAGCTGTGTGGACAGATAGACAACACAAGCTCAAGAGGAGGAGGGAACAGAAGAAGAGAATTGTATGAAGATCAAAGCTCAGAAGTACATAAGTATTTCGTGTCTATTGTTGATCACGATAGTATCAACAAATCCAATGATAAAATCTCAGGAGGGTTATCAAATGAGGATCAAAGCTCAGTAGGAAGAAGTGCATTAGATATGTATTTTCGGGTTCCTTGGAAATTTTAAGAAGTTGACCATTGCACAGGAAATTGTGAGAAGTCTCAATAGTCATCGGATCACCAAGGCTATGGACCATTTATCTATCATGAAGCATTTTCAGAGTTTCATGGTCTACAAGCGAGGCAACTCATATCAGGAGTTTGCGATATGAGAAATAACGATGCACTCTTCTGGCTTCGCCCCTGGTCACATAATCAAAGGATGAGGTTAAGAAAGGAGATAGCGTTGCTAGCCTCCATTTCAGCATTTTGGATACCAGGAGTTGGAGGAGTTAAGGAGACTCACGGCAGAATCCACGAAGGGAAAAATTGTGAATCGCTTTGTGGATAAGCGCCTGGTCACCACCGATGGTCACGAAAAGGGAAGGAGATAGTGCAGCCAATTTCTATTTCGGCAATCGTGACATGGAGTGTCGAGACCCTTCATCACAAGAATGCTTAAATGCGAAATCGCGATAATATAGGGACCGTCGATTTGGAGTACACAACGAGGACCGTTGGATCAGATTTGTGGGTCAATGGACCACGTCAGCAATGACACGTGGAAGCTAATAGGCTTGTGACATTTCAACAAGAGACGTCAGCAAGTTATGTCACAATAAGAATCTCGAAATGACGACAACCGTCCATCTCAGTGGGGAATATGAACCGTCCGATTGTTTCGGCGATTTCGTGATCATGAGTTTTGTGATATTGAAAGCCATGAAAACTCCAAAGGGAAAAAGTATCAAAATTATGGTGGCCATCCATCTCGATGAATGATTAAATCATGGTCATCAGATTTTGAAGTAAAAGTATGAGTGCAAGGTTAAAGTTTACCATTGATGTATCTTCGTGAGATAAACGTGAATTGTTTGATTGTATCGGCGATATCATAATCGAGAATTTTGCAATGTAGTAAGTCACGAAGACCTGATGGGAAAAACGTTGAAACTCCGTCAGACGTCCATCTCATCAGAGATCGAATCATGACCGTTAATTTAATAAAGCACTCATTTGGTCTAATTGCCTAAGTGTGAGGTCACCGTCATTGGTCATATGGTAAAAAGGTTTAAAGGGACAAAATGTATGTCGCTTAGTTGGTAAGCCTATGGTTCTATGCCATTGGTCATATGCTATAATATTTTTAATGGGATGTCGCTATAGTTGCTAAAGCCCATGGATCCGTATGGCACAGTCATATGAAATGGTTTGAAGGGAGCGCCTCATACAGATTTCATTTGACAGAGAGTTACACTAGAACAATACAGAGAAACGATAAATGATCGAATATGGTTTGTTGGTGAACCGAGAATGCAACAGTAACATGAGTACGATCTAATGAGTCGATCCATGTCTGTGATCAACTCATGACAGAAATGAACCAATACACAGTCATGATTAAAAGAAAATAAATCATGAAAATATGAATAAAGAATAAAAAGGAAAAAATGATATTAATTAAAGTTTAATTATCATTTTAAATGAAAAGGTACAATGGTTCAAATAAAGGGACACGATGTTTTAAATTTCATACATGTTTGAAGAGTATATAAACGAGAAAAAGTGGTGAGAAGAATGTGTCTCTGCAGTCCAGATTAGAATATCAAAAGTTGAAGCAGATTCTAGGAAGAAAATCTAAATACCTATGCATTAAGGGTGGTTGGGTGGTGCAAGGGCAGGTTGGTGCCTGCAGAGGGAGTTGGTGCTTCCTTGTCAATTGTAGCTGACTAAACAGGGGGTTGCAGCCTCTTGCCAGTTGGTGCTAATAAACCAGGGTGTGGGTACATCCTGATCAGTTCATGATGATCAAAGAGGAAGTACATCCTTCTTCTATGTAACATGTAAAACAAATTTTACAGTTAATAGAAAAGAGTTTTTGGTTTTCCCATTTGGGTTCCACGATAAAATATTGTATTAAAATTTTGCTTTCATTAATAAATGAAAAAATTATATAATTATTGTGTCACTGATTCACCCCCCCCCCCTCTCAGTGATAGGATCTAATCCTTTAAGAAAATCAAGTCAAACCATGAGAAATAATTCATACAAGTCGGGAAGAAAATCTAATGAGGGTTGGAAGAAAATAAGAAATGAGAAGTCTCAGAGAACAAATCTAGAAAAGAAAGATCCTACAAACAAAATATCTCATGAAAAAGTATGGAGAAGAAAATCTGAAATAGAAAACAAGAGAGATGATTTGGCACTTGAAAATGAAGAAGTTTCACTTACACCGAATAGTGATGAATATTCAATAGCATATCAACCAAAAGAATTGAGAAGTGCAAACAAACATATGAAAGGACCAATTCAATCTTATTTCTAAGGGACGGAAGTTGAAATTGATTTCTGCAGAGTCGAAGGACTACGAATAAGATATTAAATTGGTTGAAGATTGGAAATTAAATAAATTGGTGTCGATCAGTGGTATTCTTGTGAAAGATCAGAATATCAACAATAATAAAGAAACAGAAGATTAGTGAGATTCACACCCTTGTCCTTTAGGACAAAGGAGAATACAGTAAAACCCCATGAAACAGTAAAAACTCAGGGGGAGTATTTAATTTGGTCATCAAATGAGGAATTCATTGGATTAGGTTTAAAAGACTTTATCACTACAAAAATTGGTATCAATAAGACTACCTATTTGAACACAAAATCCCAAGAGATTGAGATAACAGCCGATACATTCACAGGGGGATAAAAACAATAAAAGTTTAACTCTTTGTCATTGATGTCAAAGGGGGAGAAAAATAGTAAAACAAAATTGGTATCAGTATTTGGTATAAGTAAAAGTTCAATCCTCCAACTTGAAAATGAGATCAGTGATAGGGGGAGAAAAAGTATTTGTTTTATAGATATGTTTCCCTCAATTCCAAAGGGGGAGATTTTTGGCATTATTGATTGTGTGTTTTCACTATTGGAAACATGATTCCAACCTATACAGTAATCAGAAGATAAGTAAAATCATCTTGGGGCAGAAGAAATTTGTGATCAGTGTTGATCATGATAGGATCAACAAAGATCCTATGTTCCTAAAGCTTAGAAGATATATCCTCCTTATTGATAAAAACAATGAATAAAGGAGCGCATTTACACAAAGCCCAGAAGGAAGAAACATTAATCAAAGATCAAAAGAGATGGAACAATTGAAGTAACACAAGAGACAAAGTTTTGCGAGTGAACAAATCCCTTTGTAAAAGATCGAGTTACAGAAACCATTAGATTAGCTAAGGATCTAACATGATCGTCCGATCGAGTTTAGTGGAAGGACAGGGTTAGACACAATATCCCAGACTCTTGGATTAAACAAACTCATGCATACCATTGATCTAAGATCTCCTCGAGAGAAATACGATTAGTTGGATCAGGTGGTCAACTCCAACACTAACCACTCCAGTGAAAAGAAGTCTAAAACATGTAAGTTCACCAAAAGGCTGGAGCCCTGAAGTCTCGAAGTGAATGAGTGCCATATGATCTGGGAAATGCATGGTGACCATTGGATGAGGATATGTGAGTCCAATGGTGGTCAACTCCAGTGTTGAACACTCCGGTGAAAAGGAGTCTAAAACAAGTAAGTTTACCTGAAGGCCGAAGCCCTGGAATCACAAAATCTCGTCGACCATCAGATCATGAATAATGAGATGAAGGTTGGTGAATTTTTCAGTGAAACTATCATAGGTGGATAGTGTTTGTCATGCCATTTTCAGTGGTATGTGGAATGTCACATAACTCCTCATAGTTAGAGAGTTATGGCCATGTGAAGTTGGAGGACGTACATGAGTCATATATAATCCCCTAAAAGTCAAGTGTTTGCAAAAGAAATTATTTAAATAATAAAGTAATTGGAGAACTCCCTAAAATAAGGAAAGTATAATGCTACATGAAAGTATAAATACGAGGCAAATCTCTCTCATTTAATCACACTTGAACACATTGAATATATTTTGTTGTTTGAGGCTTATTGCAAGTACTCATTGATACATCTGAAGTTGCAAAAGTCTGAGGTAGTACGAAGGGTTGATAGAGAAATTCTCAGAATTACAGTGAATACTAAAAACCTTATTTTCTTAGGTGTGCATGGGTTGGCAGTGTATAGGGTGCGTACATACTGAGGCGTACGCAGGCTGGCAGTGTATAGGGTGCATACATGTTGGTAAAGCCATGGTAACCTGAGAAGATGAAGATGCAGAGATTCTATATTCTGAGATCAAGCTCCCAGGAAGGTCTACAATGCTCAGATACATCATATCTATCCATTGGTTCAAAAGGTATGTCCTATTTCTATGAATAGTTGGATTTTGATGTATACGAAATGGTTATGGAGATTTGAGGATTCTTGTAAGGTCTCTGTCCCCACAGAGCCTTATAAAAATACAAGCTAAAATTAAAGAATGAAGAATTTATATCCTATACAATTCAATCATCAACTTATAATCATTTATTATTCAACATAAATTAAATTTATTAACAGCATGAAAGTAAATTTAATTTAACAATCACATAACACAGCAAATTTATGAAATTCATACCTCTGTCTGATGCTAATTCCCCAATCTCTGGTTTTTCTCTCCACTGCTCTGCCCAAACTCTACCCAAAACTAAATCTTTCCTCCCTGCCAGCTAGGAACAGAGCCTGTACGTCTCCCTAGCTCCAGGATTCCGTGAGGATTCCAGGTCCCCGACCCCAAAACTCCCAGCAACTTGGTGCACCCCTATAACAATTTACCCAAACTCCCAAACTAGAACAATATCACAGACAACAAAATACAGTCCTTCTCTCCCAATAATGCTTCCTCTCCCAAAATTTCATAATAATATCCCGAAGGCCTCTGCCCCCTCATATCCTTCCCCATTCACCACCTCCTCCTTTATTTAATGCCACCCACCTTATCCCTCCATTTACTACCTTATCCCTCCATTCACTACCCTATCCCTCCATTCAATACCCTATCCCCTGTCATACGTAAAGTTTTATAGTAATGAATTAAAAGTTATTAAGTATTTAATTCTTTACCCTAAACATTAAATGTGTTAATCAATCAATTAATTAATTAATCAACATATATTAAACAATAATTAATTAATTAATATTATTAATAAATAATCATTATTTAACTAATACACATTAGGACAGTTAATTATTTAATTAATTATACTTGGTAAATCTTAAGCAATCATTTAGCTAGGGTTGTTACATACACCCACCCTTCAGAAAAATTCATCCCGAAGTTAAAGTATTTTATGATACACGAGAAAAGGAACATGGTTCACACATTCATAACAAATAACTTTCATTATTTGTAAGTAAGCCAAGAAACTCATTCATACTAATGTACATGCGCAAGAAATGCATGTGTAGCTAGTACATACAAGTCTCGTTCATGTACTAATATCAATAACTATCATCTCTATAGTAATTTCCATATGCATCCAATCCATTCAACAAGACTATTCATTTTATAAAAGACAATAAACCAATCAAATGTTTGCGAAATCCTTTAACTACTATTATCTAGCTCAACAATGTGTTGGCAGCCAATTCACATTTTTTTTCATTGTCTTATAAGCTGCCTACACCAATGTTTTGCAAACATCAATTTTTCGTCGCAATTTCAAAATAAACGAAACTTTTATTTTTGCGACATTTGCACATTTACCTTCGTTTTTTGTTTTCACGACTGTAAGCGTGAAAACTTGGTCTTTTGAAGTCGCATTAAAATCATTATTTGAACTGTCTTTATCCTTCTTATTGATATGCCCATTGCGCTTACATTTCACTTATCATTATGCAGTTGGCAAAACCTTTTTGATCTGTACTAATTGGACATTCTTGGATTGATTCTGTGACTTTGTCTCATTAAGTTTGTGATGCATTGGCAATTGGATTTATATGTTCTATGATTTGATTTACTTGACCATTGGTTTCATAAAAACATATAAGTGTTATGTTAAACCCTTCATGTTTTTCATTTGATATGACATCTAGTTCAAAACGCATTGGTACCTCGCTTAAACCCTTGATATGAATTGATACAACGCATGTCACATAGTCAAAACATTGGTTTTGGTTTTGATTTGTATGTTGGGTGTTTAAAACTATGGCATAACTTTGATTGCGCGCGTTGGTTTATAAACTTACCATTGATTTCATTGGTCGGGCAAATGAAATGATTGTTAAACCATGCAATATTGGTTGAACAGCTATAAGCACCAGCGGTTGTACATTGGCAATAACTATTATGCATGGCAAAAATAAGCTCCACCACCTTCGCACGATGTCATTTATGCCTACCCCTTATCCCCGTTTCACCTCTGTTAACTCAGGTAACCCTTCATGCACTACGTTCCTATGTGTGCTATGATCCAAACCCTGGACTTACCGTGTACTCGGCTCCATGGCACCAATGGTGCGAATCGAGCCGAACGGTAGCCAAGCCTTGCTACTATTTGACAATGCCTGGAAAGACTTGGACGATAACGGTTGGCTCACCTTTGTACAACGATTCGAGGGTTTTAATTTATTTTTTGCACAGCAGTTCACCCTGACTTTTGATGGATGTAGAGCCAAAGTGGGTGAAATTCAGTTGGAAATCAATGAGGAATTTATTAGTTCTGCTATAGGGTTACCATCCTCAGGCCAGCGTTGGTTTAAAAACTCCAAGGTCGAGGAGGTGCCATGGCCACTATTGTTCATCTCATGAAAGGTCACATCCTGTGAGAGAGGTATGCCCATATCCATGCTTAAACCACGATGGCATGACCTTTTGATAGTATTCAAACAATTCGTCACCTCTGAGGGTAGATATGGACTCGTTTTCCTCTACCACCTGTGTTTGTTAATGAATTTTATAGGGTATCCATTGAATATGCCTTTCTACTTCCAGCGTAGCCTGTACAAAATGTCAAAAAGGTTTAAAAAGGAGAGGGTCGATAGTAGCCTGTTCCACCATGGACTAATTAGACTTATCATTTTTCATCACTTAAGTCTCCATGGTGATAGCTGGCGAGCTTTTATCACTCGAAATGGTTTTGATGATACAGACCCTTTCCAGATTGACAAGCCTGTGGTTAATGAAGCTAAGATTGGGCCACCCGTGCCCTTCCATGTCCTAATACCCTATCCTAACCCCTCGGTCGACCCTGATATTGACTTAACCAATGTTATAACTGAGAAGGTTAAGGCTATAAAAAGCCTGTGAGCAAAAGGGTTAGAGGTAACCCTACTGTTGATGGCAAAGGAAAAAAGAATGCTCAGCTTATTTCGAGAATGTTTAGGAATAAACCTAAACCCACTGCTGAGCAGAAGCCCATAGTCCTTAGTGAGGATTCAGACTCCGACATAGAACACTTCCTAGCTAGTGAGTACCCTTACTCACAGGGTCTGTGCTCTGAGCCACCTTATGACTTTGTTTCGAATCTTCCCCCTTGCCTAAGAAACAATCCCAATTACCCAGGGATCAAAATACCTAACGAAACCCTCGGAAATTTAACCAAACCCTCACCTGCTTTTTCGAAGCCCAGATAGTCGTCCTGTGACCAATGTGATTTGTGGTTGGAACAATACTATATAGGCGTTCCCCTACTTCAATCGAAAATCCAATCATTGGAAAATCAAGTTGCAGTATTGACCAGCGAAAGAGACAAACTTCAAGCAACTAATAGGAATCAGAGAACCACTGGTTCCATCATTTTCAAGAATGTTGAATCGGCTACATCTGTTGTCAATTCCGAAATGACATGATCAAGCTGTCTGCTCGTCATACAGGTATGAATTTTGATATCATTTTCATTTTGTGAATTCCTCGGATTAATATAATGATGTGAGTTTGATTTTCAAATAGCTATGTCTATCCTTTGAAATGGCTCTATCATAATGAAATTCATCCTGTACATTGTTTTCGCTTTGCTAAAAATGAATGAAATTTCGATTTGGATACACGATTTGCTCATACCCAGTTTAGTCACTGATAGATTTTCATCGGATTTCATTCATTTGTCTGTTGAGCTAAAGAAATCAATGGTTTCATTTCGATTGGTTTTGTTTGTATCTAATCTGAACAGGAGGTTTTCATGCTAAATTTAGAGCATGATCATATTTTGATTCGGTATGATTTCGTTATGGTTAGATTATATCGGCTCTAATTTAGTTTGTATGTTGTGATTTTGGAATGACTTCATGAGTTTGAATTGATGTCATGCAATCTCTTAAATTAGGAATACAACTGTGTTTGATCTCGATTTGGAAATAATGACTCTATTTTTCATGAAAACAATTTTCTCATTTAAGCCTATGCCAATGATATCCACACCTGAATCATGGAACGGTTTTGATTCACGACAACTATGTTAAACCCCAGTTGTTTGATTCGCTTGATTGGATTGTTGTGTATCTTCAGTTAGTATGATCATTTTTATGAGTTGTATTCATCTCAAAAATAGACTTGATTGCAGCTCTGTTAATTTTAATTTTCAAACGATTTTGTTAACACAGATCGACTTATGTCATTTCTGTCAAATTCGTATGAGGAAATTCTGGTAATAGTCGTCTCAAAATGAATTCGAGAAATGATTTCGTGAATGATTTTATCTGCTCCAATTTGCAATAACAAATGATCGGACAGCTCTTACGAACCCTGTTATCAACTAATTGATCCTATTATGATGTCGTTTATGAACATTTACGCACCAGTTTTGATTTAATTCGCAAATGGCATGGATCGTTTGTTATGTCAATACAGTTATGTCGATTTGAAAATGATCTTGTTTGGATTCGATCGTGTTTCCTGTTAATGAGGCAGCATAACAATTGCCTATGATTTGTTTTAATTGTATCGATTTCAATTTGATATGAAACGATTTCATTACTATTCATCACGATTCTGTTCACCCGATTATGTGGCAACAAACGAAACAGAGTATATGCTTCTCTGTAGTCATTTGATTTTAGTTTTGTTTTGATCTTGAATTAGTATAACAATCTCGATTTGAATGATTCATTTGTCTTTGAAATAGCTATTAGATACTTGTTATTATTTGAATTTAATTTTTGAATGATTTGAATCAATTTTAATGTTGATTCTGTGTCTGATTTAGACCAACTACAGAATCGTAAGATTCTGTAGCTAGTCTATAGGTTTAGATTTTTATTATTTTCTTTAACAAAATATCCTCCTAACTTGTTCATTTTTTACCCTTTTCAGGTACATCCGAATTGCATTGGACATGCTGGACAGTCTAGGAGATATTTGTGTATTTTAGTTTTATTTTAGGTTCCTAGTTTAGTCAGACTTGGGATATCTTCCCAGATTTTATGTAAACAGTTTTGATAACTTCCACAGGGATGTTTTACCCTGTGGAAGGTCTTTAAATACTTATTATTTTGTATAATAAGGAGCATCCTCACTTGTGGGAGAACCAGGCTATGGATTTCTAATACAAACTGAGACAAGAGTTGATGTTATTGCTACAGCTTTCGCTTTCATAATATCAATCTTTTGTTTCAAGTTTATGCATGTCATTTGCAGTTGATTATAGACTACTTTAGCTATCATAGTCTATTGCAGAATGATATGATTTAATTAATGTCTCATCCATATATGATTTCTTTCAATACTTAAAAAATATAGCAATTACTTTATTTAGTTAATGAATGACAGATTTCTCTTCTTCATCAATTGAATTATTTTGTATAAGTCTTTGCATACAGGTTTATCTAACTGTGAAGATTTATAAATCATAAGATTGTTGTAGATTTTTTATGTCTTGTTTGTCCTATAATCATACTTGAAGAGCACTACAGCTATCATTTATGAGAAGCTCCTGGATAATTTGGTGCGGGTTTCCTCCCTCCAATCAGCTGAGAAAATCATCATACACAGGACAAACCTGGAGCGTTTCTCCAGGTTAGTTTGTGATTTTTTTTGTTAATTTGTTTAGTATAATTTAAGTAGTTTAGTTAGATATATGTTTAGTTATATGAGTAGTTAGAATTAGTGTATTAGTTGTTTAGTTTAGTTAGTTTTTGTTTTATTTCTGTTCATAAAATTATAAAATCAACAAAAATATCTTTCTTTGTCTTAGGGCAGAATATAAATGAGTTTTTCAAGTTTTATTTAAATCTGTAAATTGTAGATATTGTACATTTTGTGGATAAGATTTATTTATGTTAGTAGTTAATTAGTTAGAGTTAGTATAGTAGTAGTTAGTAGATTGTATATTTATAGTTTTAGTTAGATTAGCTTATTAGTTTGTTTTAATAGTTAGTTTTAGTTAGATTAGTTTTAGTTTGTTTAATAGTTAGTTTTAGTTAGATTAGTTAGTTTAGAGTAGTTTTCTTTTTTGTTTTCTTAGGAACTTAGATCGGCTAACGAAGCCGCTAAACCCGTCAAGGTGGTTCATCCCAAACGACTTGGGTTATTAGACAACCCCAGACCGGTTCCACTCTCTCAGTTGACGAACGGTCAATTTCGCCCATCAACAAATGGTGCTAGAAAGAGGGCCTGAACTTAATTAATGGCACGAGGCGGTCACAAGACTCCTCCACCACCTAATCACTCACCTATAGTGACTAGAAGCCATTCAAACGATAATATTCCCCTTCAAACAAAAACTACTTCAACCGATGATCCACAGATCACAGTTGAGCCAAAAACCCCTAATCCTATAGGTGGTGACATACAAGAGATTGTCCATCAATCTCTTATAAAAACACATAGTGACTTAGCCCATTTGAGACAACCTAACCATCCGTGGGGACAACCTTTGGACTTCTCCGATATCAGATAACAATTAGGAGGCACTAGTCTCACTGTTAATCCTTCAGATACAATCTTAAATCCTGCTGCAGGAGGATTTGGGATACCCCCCTTCACCACCTCCATCATCTCCTTCCTCTTATGAAGGAGATTCCTCTGACGAAGGAAATTCCCCTTCTCAGCCTTCCACACCCACTACCCCCATGGAAAATCAGAACAACCCTGCTAGACCCTAGCTTGACCATGATGCCGTATTCGTACCTAGAGCTCAGCATCCTTTACCTAAACACCCAGAGAAATGGCTTCCCAAGTTTGACCCTGACTCAAAACAGATCGCTGAAGATCACATTAAAAAGTTTATGTTAGCCATAAGACTCCGCAATGTTGAACATGAAGACGTTGTCTGTAGGTTGTTCCCTTATACTTTCGAGGGTAATGCATCCACGTGGTACTTTTCCCAACAACCCCATACCATCGTGTCTTGGGAAAAGTTTGAGTCATGCTTTTTGGAAAAGTTCGGAGATGGTAAACCTCCAGAAGTCCTAGTCATGGACCTTTCTAGTTTAAGAAT
>JASDQU010947166.1:1586-13693 GCA_032191745.1 Picea mariana
TCCCGATGTACGTGGGTTGTAGTGGAGAATCCAGCATATACGCATCTTGCATAGCAGATAGGGAGCGTATATGTGGAAAAATGCATATTTTTAGCTCTGGATTCATAAAAAAGGGATGATAAGTGTGCAAAGGGAAATGGAGAAAGGCCCTTTGTGCAAGATAGCAATGGTGAGGAAAATCTTTCTATAACAGATGCCCCCTAATGTGTGAGATTAGAGGAGTATCTGTGATGGACGAACTACATTATAAATAACCCAGAAGTGGAGTGGTAGAGAACTAGCTGGATGAACTCAATTGCTCATTACACTATGTACTGACTTTGCATACATGGATGCCAAGAATACAATGTAGATCCATGTGGAAAATATACCAAACAAGTGTTCATGGTCATGAATAGGCAAATACAAATGCGGTTAAATGCCAAAAGTTGTCATAGTCATGAACAAGGCCAAGTGCAACTAGTCTCAAAATAAATCTGAAGATATCTGTATACCATGGAGTACAATCTGATCTCCCATGATCACTAAATTCAAATAGGTTATGGTCCAATGAAGGGGAAACAAGAGCTTAGGAAAGTTGTGGCCACATAGTGATGTCTTCAAGTCCTCAACACTATCCGCCAAAGGGGAAAGTCTACATCATGTGAATAAAGGAGTTGAGTTTGAACACGATGAGACATCGTTTGATTACCAGTCATTGAGGTATACCATTAAAAAATGTGAGACAACCTATCAAAATCAAAATACGTATCAAGGCATCGAGTACATTCCTACAAGTGTGAAAAAGGAGTCAATGTCGAACACTTGAGAAATCCATTGATCAGGAGACATTGATGTATTCCCATTTTTCAATGGTGAGAGGGCCTGCCACTAATGAATGCAATCATCAAGGTACTCATAAAACTCTAGGTCCCATATCCAAAATAAATCTGTTGAAGTCGATGGAAAGAGACCAATTGAAAGGAGAGCATCGAGGCATCTCTCATCAGTCATCATGAGGAAAAAAGCAAGAGCTTCATGATTTGGTGGATATTAGATGAAAAACATGTTCACGAACCAACAACCCTGTGCATATTCCACGTGTTCCCAATGCAAGCGGTACATGAAAAAGACCCTTTGAATAGAAGCCAATGATGAAAAACTATTGACAAAGGCGAGGAAACCACCAATAAGGCTAATGGAATCCAAGACACTGCACAAATCCCAATTTGTTAATAGATGTATTGTCATTGAACACAAGGGAAACAACCTAGTCAATGACCAATGATGAAGTGTCAATTGTTGGGTTCAAGATGACCTACCAATGATGAAAGTAGGGCCAGGGTGCATTATAATACCATAGTATCATCTGATTCTGAGACAAACTGAGGGTATGGCCGACATGCAAAGTCAATATTTATGATGAGTGGTTGACACAGGATGATAGACTTCCTTTGAACAAGAGCATGAGACATATGGTGGACTCGGACAACACAGACTCAATGATGTGAAAATTAGATGCAAGAAGAATCAATAATGTTCTCTATAGGGACTGTAAGAGTAACCAGTCGGTAGAGAAAACTCTGTAATTAGATAAGCTTCCTAAGGCCATGCTAAACCCAAAATTATGATGACGCAAGGACTCAATAACTTTGTTCTCTATTCAAAGGCGACATGACTGCTACCAATTACAATGTAGTACTCCCTTCTTGCCCATCTTTTTTTGTATTTTTCATAACAAATGAATGATATGATACAAAAGAGGGAACGAGTGTTGCAAGTAAGAAAAACTAGTTCCAGTAGTGGAACATACCTATGCTCAATGCAAGAAAATGCATGTGAGAGATAGACACTTGGGATGATGTTCCCTCCAAGGTATAGGGTGTCAAATTGTGAAGGATATAAACAAGGCTCTGCTTGGTTGAGGATGAAAAGCCTGCTTAGGAAACATTTTATAATGCAAAGTGAGAATCGTCTAAAGGCTCAATACTGCAAATGAGGGCATGAGATGCAATCACAACTTAATGCCAAAAAATGTCCTTTTTTATGTATTTTAGTCTACTTGATGTGAAAAAGGGGTAAAATTGCGCCAAATGGACATCTGTTCAAATCCAATTTACGAGTGTGAAAAATTCAAGTTCACTCGGGAATCTTTTCTATTTTTGATAACGAGTCGGAAAAGATCTTAACTAAAACTCATGACCTTTCAAATCCAATTTTAATGAGTGTGAAAGGGGGAAATCACTCGGCAATCTTTTTGGTTTTTTAGACGAGTTAGAAAAGATATTAATTAAGACTCGTTTAGGGAGATTCTAGGCAGCAAGCCACGGGGGAGGCCAAGGCTCCTGTGTGGACCTTCTGTGGAACGTCAATATCTTATGAAGAAATGACACATGCTTTGGAAGACCCAAAGCTCTCCAAGTCCAGGAGGACAAAGTGATAACGGAGGTTATCATCTCCATGATATATAGGATAATGTCTCTTCCTAGAAAATACATAGGTGGAGGCATTGGATACCCCACAAGACCATCGCAATCAAAGATAACCTCATCAAGACTTGGAGGGATAGAACTCGAGAAGAGTAAAAATATCTCTTGTTCAGAATGTGAAGTACTATAAATGGTAAGGACATGGTATAGAAGGTATAGAACCAGAACCATAAGAGAGGGATCGACCAAAAATTGCATTGGCGCGACCGCTTCCTTAGACTTGTCACTCTTCGAGAGAAGTGTGGGGTTGATTGAATATTGCATCGATATGACCACTTCCTCAATCATTGGTTGAATAGGATGTGAGACAACAAGGTCAAGAGGTGCATCACTCCAAAAAATAGGAGTGTTGTCGGTCGAAGATTTCATCGACATGACCGTTGGTTGAACAATATGCGAAACAACAAGTTCAAGGGACGCATCACCCTCAAACATAGTAGAGGTGTCTGTCGAAGGTTGCATCGACACGACCATAGGTTGAACGGGATGTGAGACAACAAGGTCAAAGGATGCATCAACCCCTAAAGGAAAAGGGGTGTCAGCCAAAGATTGCATCGACATGACTATTGTATCAACCAAATAAGGAACAAAGTGTTGTGCAACCATAGATGCCTTAGAACCTGAAGGGCCCTTAGTTGAGCCCCATGCTTCTGGTACCCCAGCAATAACAAGACAAAAATGAGTAAGGTGACTTCCTTCATAAGTCCTGAAAAGGAATCTAGGCTTATGTACGAGATGTTTAGGATTTTCAATCATATGAATGCCCCCAGCATGACTTGCAGTGGTTGGTGACATGCTCCTAGCATGACTTGCAGAGGCTAGTAGAAAATATCTAACATGACTAGGAGAGGTTGGTGATGAATCCCCAAAATGACTAGCAGAGGTTGGTGATGAATCCCCAACATGACTAGCAGAGGTTGGTGATGGATCCCCAACATGACTAGCAGAGGTTGGTGATGAATCCCCAACATGACTAGCAGAGGTTGGTGATGGATCCCCAACATGACTAGCAGAGGTTGGTGATGAATTCCCAACATGACTAGCATAGGTTGGTGATGGATCCCCAACATGACTAGCAGAGGTTGGTGATGAATCCCCAACATGACTAGCAGAGGCTGGTGATGAATGTGTAGTGTGACTAGTAGTGACCAGAAATGTGCCCCCAGCATGACTTGCAGTGGCTGGTTGTAGGTCTTCAACATGACTCGCAGAGGTTGTCGACCAATCTCCAACATGACTAGCAGAGGTTGGTGATATAATGGTAGTATGACACACAGTGATTGGACTTCTGCCGCCAACATGACTTGCATCAGCTGGTTGCAGGTCTTCAACATGACTCGCAGAGGTTCTAGACCAATCTCCAACATGGCTAGCAGAGGTTGGTGATATAATGCCAGTATGACATGCAATAACTAGACTTGTGGCGATGGTGAATTGCGGCATTTGAGACCAAGGTCCAAGGAAATATTGGTTTTGAGAAATTGTAGGCCAGGAAGGATCCTGGTTTACACCTTGTCCTTGTCTAGCAGGATAATATTCTCCTCCATACTGATTCATAAAGGGTTGTAAGAGCATGGACACTGAGGAAGCCATTAGAGAAGATAAAGAAATATGATAAGGTTCACTCACATGAGGGTATATGTTTCCCCCAGATGAAGGAACTTCCTGAAGGGGGTTTCCCATACTACAAAAATAAATTCCCTTGGATGAAACACCAGAGCACAGATGGAGGTTAGCCATGAGAAAAGTGTTCGTAGGAACCGATATGGTGGAAGAAGGATGAGTGGACGGAGTGTAATAAGTATAATGATTGCATATTTGGGCACTTACTTCTCGCATAGTGGATTCGTAGGAAAGAATATTCCAACCTCCTACCGTAAGAGGTGTTTGAAGGATATGACTCCCACCAAACGGTCAAGGACAAGAAGGAGGCATCATGCCCCCAGACCCAAAACTTGTATTCGCATAAAGAGGCGAGACAAAAAATGGAAAGTGTGAAGACATATCAGACATACCATGAAAAAAATGATCAGAAACCCAAGGAATTGAATGAGTACCATAATTCTGCATACCATTATAAAAAACAGATTGATTTTTCCCCATGAATGTCATTGGGGGGGGGGGGTACAAGTAAACGAGGGAGAAAAAGGAACTACACTATCCATGATAACAAAGTCTCAGGACAAAATCCTTTGGTCAACTAATAATCAAAGAGAACACCAAAAATTCAAACGACCAATATGCATGCAAACGAGCTAAAGTGGTTGAGTGACCTCCCTTGCTAAAGAAGGTATGTCTCGTCCAATATTGACATGAGATTCCTTGCTAAAGTTTGCAGGTAACATAATCAGTTATAGGGGCCCTCGTGGGCTTAACAACTAGTACGTCAGATCCCTCTAGAGAGGTAATCCTCCATAAAGGTTGTGTGTTGTCGAACCTCTATCTTACCCAGGATACAAGCAGAATAACCCGTGCAAGTAACCTATGAGATGCCTAAGTCAAGCAACTAATAAACCACTATATAACCAATGCATAGGCGAGCAGTCGTAAGTCTGGATCACCATATGGGCAGGGTAGAAAATCTTGAAACCTTCAAAGCACCGACTCTCACAAAGGTATGGGTACTATAAAGATCCCCAAATACGAATAAATCCATTGAAATATCTTTGATGCTAGGCGAGTATCCAGGGGTTATCCCTTCAAATAACTTCGTGCGACCTCGTGATTAACTTCGGTGTGAGTGGAGCCTCCTGACATTACCAATTATACAATGGAATTCTCAACTCCCTGTCTTAGACACATATGTTGATTTAATTTCCTTGGAGAAGTTTACTCACAAAATCCTATTCCAAGGCACTAAATCCTAGACTAGTTTGTGCACCCTAAAAATAAAATCGTTACTAATCAATTTTAGTTTAAAGCATAAATTTTATTGGCCATGGTAACTCAGAAAGGTATGGAAGTGAAACTCATGATGTTATGACTCTGCAAGAAAATTAATATGGATATAATGCAAAGTCTATCTTTAACTTTTCAATGAATGATATGCTAATAAAAACAGTGAAGAGGTATGGGTACTAGAAACATCCCCAAATATGACTAAATCCACAGAAATATCTCTGATGCTAGGTGAGTATCTAGGGTTTATCCCTTCAGCTAACTTCACGCGACCTCGTGATTAACTCCGGTGTGAGTGGAGCCTCTTGATATTACCAATTATACAATGGACTTCTCAACTCCCTATCTCAGAAACATATGCTGATTTAATTTCCTTGGAGAAGTTTACTCACAAAATCCTATTCCAAGGCACTAAATCCTAGACTAGTTTGTGCATCCTAAAAATAAAATCGTGACTAATCAATTTTAGTTTAAAGCGTAAATTTGATTGGCCATGGTTACTAAAAAAGGTATGGAAGCGAAACTCATGATGTTATGACTCTGCAAGAAAATTAATGTGGATATAATGCAAAATTGTATCTTTAACTTTTCAATGAATGATATGCTAATAAAAATAGTGAAGTCTTCAATTTCAACTCTACAATTCAGAGGTAAAATGTAATCTTTCACTAAAGGTGCTAAGCTAATGATAAGGATTCAAAGACAAAAATGCCAACCAATGTAAAATGCCTATTTTTTTTGTATTTTCAATATACTAAAAATAAAATGCATGGACTGATGAACAACCTGATATATAAATTCTACTATTTATAAAAGCAATAGCTCGAGCAAAATACCAAGAAGCCATGCAAACAACCTAGAGAACAAGGAAAAATCAAAAATGGAAAAAAAAGAGAAAGACTCCACCCAAAAATTCAACTCCAAACAGGTTTCCTCTCATCCCAGATAATCTCAACATGCACTACGGAGGCCTAATAAGGCTCAGCAATCCTCAAAACTCACACAACAATCACTAAACCAAGAAAACAAGCAAAGGGAAGTGGCATATGCGACTGTTCAGGAGAACAGGGCATATATACACATCCTGTAGTAAGACGACAAGCATGTATACATGACTGTCTAGGAAAAAGGAGCGTATATGATTTAAAACAAGGCTAGGCAAAGGCAATAAGGCTAAAAACTCATACCCAGAGTGAACTGAATCTGTCAAGCAATGATCTGACAAGAAACAAAAAGGAAAAAGAGAAATGCAGAAAGAAAAAGTACTTCAACCCTTAGAAGGAAGATCTCTCCCCAGTGGAGTCTCCATTTCTGTTACGAGGGAAAACTCTCTATGGCCAAGGGTAAACCACAACAGATAGGTATGACTACAAAAATCAACTCAATTCCATTATATGATATATAAACTAATGTGCAAGATAAGAAAGAGGCCTACCTCGATCCAACGTTTGATGATGTTCCATCATTGATAACTTCAACCTAAAGATTTATACCTACAATAAGTTCTTTACAAATGAGCAGAGCAAGTATATAGTGATGATATAAAGGGGTTAGCACATTAGATAACATAATCCATTAATAAAAATTACAAACACGCCCATGGATAATAATCATGTATTTGCAAAAGACCAATAGGATGAGAAAGGAGTATATCTAATAATAATTGATCAGCAAAAGTGACAACATTACAGACTTCTGTGTTGGCATGGTTCAAAACCAAGAAACCAAGTTCCTTACAACTGGGCCTCCACCACTTCAATCCTCCACCAAAGGCAAGCTCATAGAAGAGAGTCAATGAGGTTCTCTCAACAATAGGGAAAGAGCTTGGGGGCTGAACACTATGTTCAGACATGAGAGACAAAGGGATGCAGACTCAATATGATGTAATTTCTCCAGAGTAACTTTTCTCTCAAAGTTGAATGCTTTCTCCTTTTTTCCATAGCTCAAAATTGTGCTCTTATAGCCTTCAGAATGCAACTGAAGCACCGAGTCGAAACGCTTCTAGTATATGGAAGGCCAAGGATCAGAGATCTTCTGTCATGACATGGAAACCCAACCTCATTTTGTATTTTTTATCACAAACCCTGATGTACACAGGCTATAGTGGAGCAGCCAACGTATACACATCTTTCATAGAATATAGGGAGTGTATATGTGGAAAAATGTATATTTTTAGCTCTGGATTCATCGAAAAGGGATGATAAGTCTGCATAGGGAAATAGAAAAAGGCCCTCTGTGCAAGATAACAATGGTGAGGCAAATATTGCTATAAAACCATCATCATAAACTGTGTGTCTTTATGTTGACCTTGCCTAGCCTAGGATTCCCTTTCATGGTGGAGCCTAGTCCAAGCTCGGGGGTGACCTACTACTAAGAGTGCTGAGAAGTGCGGTGTAAGGCTGGGAGGTTCATGGAAGGTCTACACGCAGTTGGTGGTGTTACACCAGTTTAAATTATAAGTATTAGTTTTATACTTAATTTATATGTGATGCATTTCTATTTCTTGAAATGTTATCATGTATTCTGATGCATGTTGAATTGTTATTAATTCCATTAATCATGTATGACAATAGTAACTCGATGTTAAATGTGTTAATTTGATTTAATGCATATTCTTTATAAGTATATATATATATATATATATATGTATGTGTGTGTGTGTGTGTGCGTGTGTGTATGTATGTTGCGCGTAGTAGCATTGCCTGACAAATATGGTAAGGACGTTACAATATGGTATCAGAGCGATATTTTCAACACTGAGTAAGGATGGGCAGGATGAGTGGTCTTTGGAACCAAGGTTTTGAGTGGAAATGGTGTTCGGATGGAACCAATTTCGAACCTTAGAATGTTTCTGAGTGCCAAGGGGTTACCTGGCCATGTTACAAAGCTTGAGAGGAGTAGAGATAGAATAAAACTATAGAAGGTGTGGTATTTGACCACAAAGAGAGAGAAATCAACACTTGGGGTGTTGGAGCAGTAGGATTTGTTCAGAAGGAGAGGAAAACCCTTACGACTGTTAGATCCAGAGAAGGTGCAGGAAGGTTATCCTAGAATCCTTTTGGAGTTCAACAATCGGGAGAAGTGGGGTGCACTGAGGCACAAACTTCCGAAGTCTGAAGCTCCCAAGTATTGGAAGATATCTAGACCATATATCTAAGGGGAGAATATTGACCGTTAGATCTTGGAGAATCTGTGCACGGGTTATCCACAAGAATCCTTCAAAGTTCGTAGATAGAAATATTTAAAGTGAAGAGAAGTGAAAACCTTTGAATAAAGAAATCGTGAAGTGGATCTTGATTGTTGGTTGTGGGAGAGGTAAGGACCATCGATTATCCAAGGATATTTCAGAACTGTGGCAATCGGGAGAAGGGGAATGTGTTGACACACAAACTTTTGAAGCCCAAAGTTTCGAAGTGAAAGGGTAGACGTGGTGGGGCAAGATGACGTTGCCTAGGATGATTTGGACCTTTCTAGGTGTATCGCCTGCCATCGCCTTAGTTGGAAACAACTGTACTATGTGGGCCTAGAGGATAGAGAACCCGTATGTTTGTAATTATGGAAATTGAAAGGGAAGCAAGGGGGAAAGATTTTGGAAACTGATGTCCCAAAGTTCGGAAGTCCCGAAGTCCCAAAAATCAGACACCTGAGGTTCCATAGTGAGTGTCAATTGTTGGATGCTGGGTAGATGTGGAAGGTTGATCCGCCTTATGTCGCGAGTTCATTAATTTGAACTTGGAGAGATTTTCGTATTGCACTTTGAAATTTTTGAGGGCTGAAGACCCGAGTAGCACCTTTTTTATCTAGCACTTGGTCACGACCCATGTTTACATGGATTGGGGACTGAAATAAAAGGGCTAAGGCCTGAAATTGATACAAAGCTGAGGAGAGATAGGAAAATTCATGAAATCTAAACATTTCTTAAAACAGATGCTGTTTATGAATGTTGTGGGATTTGTTAAGGAATAATGGCCTGACAAATTCTGGTTGTTTGCACATTGTGTTTGCAGAAGTTTAACGAGTGTCAAAACTAAATAGAGTTGACACTGAGTGCAAATAAATGGAGGAGACACAGAATGATTTCAGTTCAGAGAATGAATGTAAAGGGATGGATGTTCATTTGGGAGTTGAAGGGTCGAACTCTAATGGGCATGGAGAAGAGATAGATAAGGAAGGGCATATGATGAAAATCATTGAAAGATTGTAGAAAGATGCCCAAACTCACCGAACAGATAGCAGAAAGCTCATGAAAGATAAGGAACAACAGGGAGAATTCAACTTAAAGTTGATGAAGAGTCTAGAGAGAATAGAAAATAAGTTGGACAAGGAGAGAGAATCGAGCAAAACAGGGAGTCACCGGACTTCTGAGGGAAGAAGATCAAAGAGCATTGGTAAACACCATCATCACTCCCAAGGTCGCTCCAAGAGGAGGGAACACAGTAGTTCAAGCCCATATCCTACCAGAAAGAACAAGAGACCTGGAGTGGATGAAATGAAAGGAGAAATGAACAATAATAAGCCTCCTACATTTGATGGAGAAAACAAGGAGGAATATGTCGAAACATGGTTGCTTGGAATAAGTAAATATTTCCAACTGCATAATTATTCCTCTCATGCAGAAGGTAAAAATGAAACATATCAATTGAAGGGAAAAGCATCCATGTGGTGGGATCAACTTGTGCAAGTGAAACACATTAGAGAAAAATATATCACTTGGAGAGAATTCAAGAGGTATTTCGAGAAGAAATACTTGACTAAAATATAATACGATAGAAAGATGAAAGAGATACTTGAACTCAAACTGGGTGATATGAACATTGATGAATACGAATGAAAGTTTTTGGAGTTACTTAAGTATGTTTCATTCATTAAAGATGAGACTGTCAAGATTTAGAGGTATCTGAGTGGACTGCCACCTTCCATCAGATACAAGGTTCAGTATGATGATCCTAATACTATGGAAGAAACTATAAGAAGAGTGAAATTCTTATATGAGAAGCCAGGAGAGAAGACTACTTTCTGGAAGGCTTGGGAAGACAAGAATAAATTCCAGAAGGATTAGAGGAAGAAGGGAACTAAGACACCCTTTTTCAGAAATAGTCCTTAGGGACAACCATGTTTTAGAGAGCCTAGGAAGGCTAAAGTGGGTGGGCAAATGCTAAGACCACTAGCTTTGGAATGTTGGGGTTGGAAAGGGAACCATAGGTACATATATTTACCCCATAGAAATGATAAAGTGAGAGTTGTCCACAATGTATAATAGGATGAAACAATGGAGGACATGGGCAGTAGAATGCCAAGGATCTATGCAGCCCTGGACAAAAAGCAAGGTGAATATCAGTCACACATGATTGAAGTGGAAGGTATAATCAACAACCATGCCTTTACTATTTTAATTGATTGGGGGGGCCTTTAGTATTTTAATTGATTCAGGGGCTAGCCATATTTATATAGATCTTAGAGTGGTAGTGATCCAAAATTGGATCCAGAAGCCTGACAGGGCTCAAAAAGGCTCAAAAATGAAAGTGCTCAGAATCCGATGAAACCAGTGCCATTACGTCCGTCTCGTCTTCCTGATTTCGTCCATATATTTACTTCATCAAATAGGCTTCGTATGTGAAAGATATCGAATTATGTCTAAAAACCCAAACAGGCAAAAAAAAGGGATGACTGTACAGTCCGTACAATCCGTATAGTGCCACATGGTAGGCTGACTGTATAGGTCGTTCGACCGTACATATGACATGGCAGCTCCTGGAGACAACACATGGCAGGTGATGTGGTGTAAAATCGGTACAGTTGGACCAGTCAGAGGGTGACATGTGTCACCACTATAAGGGTCGCATGTGGCATAGGCTGACGTGGCAGGGATGACGTCAATAGGCTGACTGGGCAGGTAAGGTGACAGGTGGTAGGGTACATGGTAGATACGTGGATGACTCAGCATTTGACACTTGGCAATTTTTGTTTGGTTATTGATGTGCCATGTGGCCTAGTCATGGGCTACCACGTGGCACCCTGTGGTTGGCTCGTGGTTTCTGTAAAAGTTTATGGTCTCCACCGAGGTCGAATCCCCGACCTCTCCTCCGGGCTGTGGACTGGAAGGACCGGGCTAACCGCCCGCTCCACGGGTGTGACTTAACAGTCATACGGTAATAAAATTATTTGAGTTTGTTTAAAGTTCTATTCGGAGGCAGAAAGGGCCAGGGATTATCCCCAGCCCTCCGCATTGACATACGACCGAACAACCACGGTATGTTATATGATATGTGACTGCCCCATATAACCAGGAGCACGGGGTTAAACCATACACACGGTGTATGCAGAAAGGGACTAGCCCTCGGATCTTGGGTGGATCCCACAGGACCAGGAGTGAATCCACCAAAAAAGGGTGCGAGGAGTTTGTTAGACCAACGGTCCTATGCCTACGTGCCACAGAACCAGGAGCCAGCACAAGAATGGGCCAGCGCTTAGCCTTTAGGCTAGCGCTTGGCCAAATATAGCCCATATGACCGAGAATAAGGAGGCATGAGCCCAGTTTGGGGGGCTTATGCCCAAATTAAAATAAAAAGTGGTTTGTTTTTCTATAGTTTGGATTTTCTAATGATTTTATGCCTGTTAATGGAGGATTTGGCCCATTTTTGGGAGATATTGGGCATTTTTGGAGCCCAAATTTTGGGAGGAAGTTGGGGATGGATAACCAACTTCAGATCTATAAAAACCAAGCCTATTTGAGGCCATGGA
>JASDQU010947166.1:13713-32526 GCA_032191745.1 Picea mariana
AGGAGTGAATCCACCAAAAAAGGGTGCGAGGAGTTTGTTAGACCAACGGTCCTATGCCTACGTGCCACAGAACCAGGAGCCAGCACAAGAATGGGCCAGCGCTTAGCCTTTAGGCTAGCGCTTGGCCAAATATAGCCCATATGACCGAGAATAAGGAGGCATGAGCCCAGTTTGGGGGGCTTATGCCCAAATTAAAATAAAAAGTGGTTTGTTTTTCTATAGTTTGGATTTTCTAATGATTTTATGCCTGTTAATGGAGGATTTGGCCCATTTTTGGGAGATATTGGGCATTTTTGGAGCCCAAATTTTGGGAGGAAGTTGGGGATGGATAACCAACTTCAGATCTATAAAAACCAAGCCTATTTGAGGCCATGGAGGACAGTCAGAGTAGAGTTATGCTGAAGGGAAGCCAAGCCAAAGCCATTTTTATGTAGGGAAGCTATTGAGGAGCAGAAGCTTGTGGGCCATTTTTGGGAGCTCCGGACATCCGTTTTGCGTGCCATTTTTTTTGCAGGGTTCTAGAGATCTGGTAGAAGATGACCAGATTAGTCTTGTAGCCAATTGGCACTACTGTGATGTAATTTTTATCTTTTGAATAGAAATAAAGAAGCCTCCCCCACAGAGACAAAGGCCCAGAGATGTAGGCAACATTGTGTCAAACTCTGTTATCAATTCTTGTGTTACGGTTTGATGTCTATCATTTCATTTCAAATCTGCAAATGTGTATATGGGTATCATAATTCCTCTTCTTTCCTCATTCTTTCATTAATCTTATTAAAAGGGTTAATTAACACATGCAATTTTAAAACTCAACCATAGTCATTAAAAGATCCTACGGATCAGGTGGAAAGTTTGCAATTATCGAGAAGAAAACATGAAAATTCTTGGTTAGTGCAACTGGCTACAAGAACCAAGAGAAAATTCATTGAGTTGGTTAAGTCCTATCCTATGGACATGAATGGACTGAGCACAAAGGATGAATTGAACATTCTTCCTTTCAGTTCGTATGAATGCCTAATTAGGAAGGACTGGTTGGACCAACACCATGCCATACTGGATTGTCATAACAAGGCATTCACTTTCCTGGATGAGGAAGGAAATCGAGAAACAGTCCAAGGAATTCCCAAAGTTGTTGCTATCAAAGAAATCTCAACAATGCAGCTGAAGAAGTGCTACAGGAAATCCTGTCAATTATTTGCAGCCCATGTGGAGGAAGCAAGATGAGGTATCAAATATTATAGATTATGCAGTACAAAAGGAGTTTGAATATGTATTTCAGGAGGTACCCGAACTACCTCCAAAAAGATATATTGACTTCTCTGTAAACTTGATGCCTGGAGCAGCTCCAGTGTCGAAACCTCCTTACCAAATGAGTACGCCAGAGCTGAAAGAACTGTAGTTGCAACTTGAAGAGCTTCTGAAGATGGAGTATATACACCCAAGTGTGTCACCTTGGGGTGCCCCAGTCCTGTTTGTGAAGAAGAAATATGGGAAATTTAGATTGTGCATTGATTTCAGAAAATTGAACAAAGTAACTATAAAGAAAAAATATCCTTTGTCGAGGATTAATGAACTCTTAGATCAGTTGAAGGATGCGAAGATATTTTTGAAGATAGAACTCAGGTCAAGATATCACTAGGTAAGGATAAAGGATGAAGACATCAACAATACTTCCTTTAGAACAAGGTACGATCATTACAAGTTCACAGTGGTTTCGTTTGGGTTGTCAAACACACCCGATGTTTTTATGTTCTCGATGAATGGTGTATTCAGGGACCATCAAAAAACGTTTTTCATAGTATGCCTCGATGACATTATAGTGTATTCCAAGTTGGAGGAAGAGCATGAACAACATATGAGGATGGTGTTATAGGTGCTAAGAGAGCATCAACTGTATGCCAAGTTGATTAAGTTCTCGTTTTATCAGGAGCAGATCCATTACTTGGGGAATATTATTTCGACGGATGGGATAGTTGTAGATCCCGAGAAGATTGAGGCCATTAGAGAATGGTCAGCACCAAAGAACATGCCAGAAGTGAGATACTTTATGGGTCTAGTTGGTTATTACAAAATGTTTATCGCAAGGTTTTGAGAATAGCTCACCCCATCACTTCCTTGCAAAGGAAGGAGAAGAAATGTTAGTGGACAGAGGAATGTGAGAAAAGCCTCCAACAATTGAAGCAATTGTTAACCAGTGCTCCAATCGTAAGGATTGAATATCCAAATGAATATTTCATGGTGTGCAGAGATGGATGCAAAGAAGGACAGGAGGAGTCCTCAACCAGAATGGATTCGTAATCTGTTATGAATATAGAAAGTTGAAAGAGCATGAAAGGAACTATGCAACTCATGATTTGGAGTTGGCAGTCATAGTACATGATCTAAAGAAATGGAGGCATTACCTCATGGGAGGGAAGTTCGAACTGAGTACAGTACATAACGGTCTAAAGTGTTTGTTTGATCAACCAACTTTGAATGCTAGACAGAGTAGATGGTTGGAGTTTATCTGTGAGTATGATTTTGATATCAATCATATCAAAGGGAAGGAGAATAAAGTGGTTGATGCACTCAGCAAGCGAGTACAATAATTACATGCTACATCTATTAGCATGTACCAAAATGATATTAAATGCTGAATTTTGGAGGCTGCAAATACAGATTTGCAGTACACAGATTTGGTAGCAAAACTACAACAAGGTAAGATGCCACAGGAAGTGGAAAATCATAAATTGGAAATCGATGGAACACTTCTGTACAAGAACAAAATCTATGTAACTAACGTCCAGGAATTGAAACTTATTATTTTGAATGAAATGCATAATGTTCTTTATGCCGGGCACCCTGGATATCAGAAAAGCGCGGCAGCAGTCAAGAGCCATTACTTTTGGTCAGGTATGAAGAAAGAGATTTTTGAATAGATCACCATATGTACGGAGTGTTCGAAGGTTAAAGCTGAGCATAGGCATCCAATAGGGTTGCTACAACCTTCACCCATTCTTGAGTGGAAGTGGGAGGTGGTGACAATGGATTTCATCATAGGATTTCCCAAAACAGGAAAGAAACATGATTCAATCATGGTGGTGGTTGACAAGCTTACAAAAGCTACCCATTTCATTCTGTTAAATACTACTCACAAGGTAGTGTATGTTGCCAAAATATTTATGAGGGAAATAACATGATTGCATGGTATTCCCAAGACAATTTTGTCTGACAAAGACCCAAAATTTACCTCAAATTTATGGAAAGGGTTATTCAAGGGGTTCAGAACGAATCTGAACTTTAGTACAACCTATCATCCCGAGTCAAATGGGAAGACAAAGTGGGTAAATCAAGTGATAGAAGACATACTGAGGATGTATGTGATGGACAAACCATCAAAATGGGAAGACTACCTACACTTGGTAGAATTCACCTACATTAATGGGTATTAAGCATTGTTGAAGATGAGCCAATTTGAAGCACTTTATGGTAGAAAGTGAAATAGTCCAGTAGGTTGGGATAATCCAACTGATAGAGTAGTAGTTGTGCTAGAGTTGCTGAAGGAAATGGAAGAGCAAATGTTGAAGATTAAGCAGAATTTGAAAGCTGCCCAAGACAGGCAAAAAAGTTATGCTGATAAAAGCAGAACCCACAGAGAGTTTAAAGTCAGCGACCATGTTTTCCTGAAAGTAAAAGCCAATAGAATTTCCCTAAAGATGAGAAGTTGCTCCATGTTGGCAAACAAATTTTGTGGGCCATTTGAAATCCTAGAAAGGATTGGGCTAGTTGCATATATGCTTGCATTACTTGCATCCATGACTATACATAATGTGTTTCATGTTTCATTGCTTAAGAAATATATACCTGATGCTAATCATGTAATCGATTGGAATGTGATTCAGGTGGAGCAACAAGGTGTCCTGCAAGTGCATCATGTGCACGTATTGGACACGAAAAGAAAACAGCTCCAGAATCGATCCATAGGGCTTGTAAAGGTCCAGTGGACCTGGTACGAACCTGAGGATGCGACATGGGAGCATGATGATGCTATGTGGGCATAATACCCACATATTTTTGAAGATTTTGAAAATCTTGTTGATGTTGTGTAAAAGTTGCATGGAGGCCAGTGCAAAAATAAGGGGAGGAGATTGTAATACCTCAAGGATGCGCTCCAGTTATATTATGAATTATAATCATGTTTATGAATCGTAAATCATGTTTTGTAGGTTGTTGAGCCGAGTATTGATAAGTTGGTGGGCATATGTGTTTATTAGGCTAGAGAGCCTAAGTGTTAAAGTCTAGGAGCCTCTTTTTCTATATGTAATGATGCATATCATTAATATATTATATAAACATCATTGTGTGTCGACCGACCATGAAGAAAGAGTGATGGGGGAAAAATATTCCACAGAATCGGTAAGGGAGAGGGGGCTAAAAGGTTCGAAGAGCGGCTAATATTGAGGGATTAAGTCCTTGAATAATAGTTTATTATTATTCCAAAGTGGTGTGAAAGTTATGTTTATATCCTAAGTCCTGGGAGAGGCAATGCATGTAGATCCAACATGTGCAAAAGGGAACACATACTTGGTGGAGTGCATGCAGCTCTATGGGAAACATGTTTCGGCCCATGAACATGCAATTTAACCCAAGAATTGAGCTGTGATGGGGGTTCATCCTCTATTCTTACGTTCACTGTCTGAACAATGTGGTGTCTGCATCTCATCTCTGCATATGCTCATGCATTCCTAAAAACCAGAACCATGAAGACGACTAGTGTATTCCCATGAATTTTGTGGCCTCTGTATTCCACCTTTGCATACTTCATGCAACTTTGAAACACAAGACCATGAGGCCATCTGATGATGCTTTTCTGAGAAGCCAACGCACCCTCAATATGTACCTTTTTTACCTATGCGTTGGACCTCTTCATAACCATGCACATATGAGAAACCAATCGGGAGGGAAAGGCTGGCCTATGTGTCCTATGAACCCGGGTTTATCCACACTACAAATCTGAGTTCATTCTTAACTCTTGGGTTGTTTTCTTCTGAGAAAACTGAGCATACCGTAATTTTTTATGCCGTGTGTGTTTTAACTATGGGTTGTTGTGGCCACACAACCCCTTGGCTGAGTGTGATTGGATACCGTCATATGTTCCTTGTTGAGCCCTACTATTTTCCTCCTCGTGTTGTAAYGGAGCTGAAGAAGCAGGTTGTCAGGTCTGTCTACAATGAGCGAATCTATCTAGGTGAGAGAGTGCACAGAGGAAGTGAGAACTCCTAGTATGGGTCTTGCAACTACCATAGAGCTCGAAGAATTCTGGTTCGGCCTGTTATTGAAGCCCAAGGTAAGGGAGGTTTAGTGGTCGAAGAACTTTCACGGTGTGGAATAGGCATGCAGGGAATGAGAGTTTGTGAGAAGTGGTCATAAGTGACTCATGGGAGAAAATCGATCCTCATAAAATGTGTGTCTTCCTATTGACCTTGCCTAGCCTAAGATTCCCTTGCTTGGTGGAGCTTTGTCCCAACTCGTGGGTGACTTGCTATTGAGGGTGATGAGCAGGGAAGTCTACGACTACAAGGTTTGTGGAAGGTATGCACGCATTTGGTGGTGTTACACCATTTTAAAAGATAAGTATTAACTTTTTACTTGATTTATATGTGATGCATGTCTGTGTCTTGAAATTTTATTATGTATTTCATTGCAAGTTGAATTGTTGTTTATTCCATTAAGTCTGTATGACAACAGTAACTCCATGTTAAATGTGTTAATTTAATTTAATGCATATTCTTTATAAGTATATATATATATATGTTCCACGTAGTAGCATTGCTTGATAGTGGGGGTTGATGGTCAAGGATGTTATAGTCAACCAGTGGAGTCTCCCCACCATCCTCAAGTTTGACTCCTGAATGGAAAGGAGTTGAAGCATACTTACAGTCTATCATGTGAAATATCTCAAGGATATCCTGTGCATAATTGGCCTGAGACAATGTGTTTCCTGATGCATCCTAACTGATCTTGAGTCCAAGGAATAAGTGTAGTGGACCCATGTCCATCATCAAAAACCTGTCATGTAGAATCCTCTGGACTGCAACAATAGTTGAAGTCGAGAAAACGGTGATAAAAAAATCATTAAAATATAGAACTAAAAGTAGAAGTGAATCATCTGTCCTGATCATGTAGACATTCAGGTCTGATTTACAACATACAAAGTTCTATGAAAACATGTAGAAGTCCATGCTGGCATACCATGCCCTCAGAGTCTGATTGAGGCCATAAAGGGATTTCTTCAGTCGATAGACCAAAGATGAGTCTTTCATAAATCTCTGGGGATGCTCCATAAATATCTCTTTAGACAGATCACCGTGAAGAAATGTATTCTTCACATCCATCTGATGGTCTTCCGATCCTTTGGCTGCCACAATGGAAATTTCCAATCGTATGAAATCCATGTTCACTACCGGAGTGAAGGTCTCATCATATTCAATACCATGAGCCTATTGAAAGCATTTTGAAACAAGCATGGCTTTGTATTTGCTAATGTGTCCATCCATTGCACTCCTGGTTCTGTAGAACCATCTGCATTTGAAAATTTTCCTCCCAAAAGGAAGGGAAACCAGATCCTAATTCTGGTTCTTGAGGAGGAATTTATACTCATCCTGCATGGAAAATTCCTAAAAGGGATTTCCATCATCCCCACCATAAGACTATGGATTTAAATACTAAACCAAGAAAATATTCCTGGAGGGAAATGGTTCAGTGGCAGTAAGTGCAACATGAGGCTCCTAGAAATCAGATCGAGTCCTCCTAGTATCAACTGGATCACCAATGATATCCCCTGCATCCTGAAGAGTAGTATGTGCCCACTTTGGCCTCCTCTCTAGCTCTTCAACTGCATCTGGATGCTCTGACTCTGCATCCAACTGTACAGACTCTAAATCTGAATCATCTGATTCCTTTGAATCATAACTCTCATCTAAAAAAGAGTCATCATGTGCATTCTCATCATCTCGGATAGGTGGAATATTCAATATGTATGCATACAGTTGTTGAGTTGCATGTGAGACACTTTCATCAAATTGGACATTTCACTCAATGATGAGCCAGTTTGAGGAAATATCAATAAGATTATATCCCTTCACACCATCGGGTATCCAACAAAAATACACTTTGTGATATGTGGATCAAGTTCCTTCCTCTTTTCAGAGGGAATCTGGGCCCATGCATGTGAGTCAAAAATGCGAAAGTGGGTCACTTATGGTTTGAGGCCGCTCTAAGCATCGTAGGGGGTATTAYCCTTGACAGATTTATGGGGATATATTTTTTGGATGCATGTTGCAAAATTAAGTCATTCGTCCCATAGTCTCTCTGGTATTAACTTTGAATGCTTGATGCAAGATGCCATCTCTTTTAGAGATTTGTTTTTCCTCTCAACAACTTTGTTTTGTTGCGGAGTATAGGGAACTATATGTTGCAACCGAATCCCTACATCATGGAAAATATTATCGATATCATGATTTACATACGCTCCCCTGTTATTAGTTTAGTGGACTTTGATATTCTTTCCGGACTATGTCTCAACAAAGGATTTGAAATCTTTGAGGTGTTGAAATACCTCAGATTTTTTCTTGAGAAAGTAGATCCATTTAAAACGTGAGAAATCATCGAACAAAATGAGAAAAAACCTCTCTTTGTTGATGGATGGATGTGAAAAAGTACCCATAAGGTCACTGTGGATCACATATAAAGGTGTGGAAGCTCTCTGAGACATTCCTTTGTCAAATTTCTCTTGAGGGTGTTTCCCAAGAAAACAACTGCTATAGTGGGAAAACCCCCCTATGGACTACACTAGGGTTCTCAAGTACAGGCAGAGCTAACCATATAAAGTCTCCTACTTTTAAGAATTATCCCAAAAACACTGCACATTCATGCATAAAGTACAAAGTATAGGGATCTAGTAGTCTTACCTTAAACTCTGCATCTGATGTCGATCCCTTTGCGTTCAGTCACTTCTCGACTGCAAATATCCTCCCAAGGCTGACTTCCATTCACTAAAAGAAAAAAAAGAAACTACGAACATGCATTCTATATATGAATTAGTGGGTTAGATGTCATAAGAAAATGTATATCAAACATGAAGATTGAACACATCATATGGAGGGACGGAAAAAGTACTTCTTTATATTAATCTCAGAGAGTTACTTACAAAATGAGATCGACAACTTCTCCTTGAACCCAGTCATGGGATCCTCTTCACCAAGATCCAACTGCTTCCACGTATCCTTCTTCTCTCACACTTCTCTCTAGAGAATGGGCATAGGATTATGGATGAGGAAAAAGGAAAGAATATGGAATTTTGGCTCAAAACTCACAATGTGGATGCAAATTCTTGGGGCAAGGGGGGAAAGTGAAATGGAAAGAGTTTCACTGTAGCTATGTTTCCCCTTGGAATGAAACCCCAAAACCTCTTTTTATATGACAAAAATATGGTTATTCGGTTGGGTGACGGGATATAGGTGGTCAATTGTTTGAGAAACTACCCAATTGCCTGTAATTTCAACGAATCCCTTGCAACTTTTTTTTTTTTCAAATTTTGTGGGTATACGCGGGCTATAATGGTGAAGCTAGTGTACGTATGTGGGAAATAATGTTGCAGGGTGCATACGTCTTCAAAAATAGTGTTTTTAAGAAGAGTTGTTCTATAATGGCTTGGAAAAAATAGTAAGTAAGATGGATTGATGCCAGGTCTACATGTGTGGTGCAATTTAGGGTTATAACAGATGCCTCCTAATGTTTGAGGTCATAAGAGCATCTGATGGTCGAAATACATTACAAATCTTTACCAATGTATGAAGCGAGTGAGCCCAGGACCAGAGTTTGGGAGGTGACATCTGGAAAATAACAATTGTCTCACCGAGGTGGGCATACCCATGATTAGGATGAAATAAATCATGGTTTCCAATCAAATACACTATAGATCCATGTCATCTAACTATATAAAGTGTAGCCATGATAAATACACATCGGATATACATCTCAAAATCAAAGATATACATGTACAGTATCCATCTTCAAGAATCCAACGACGCTTGATGGCTGGAGATGAGGTCTTCAGAGCTCGAGAAACAACTTCAATATCTTCAAAACTTGGGTAGGAGTGTAATGTTAGTGTACAACTTCACTATCTAGAGGTCTTTGACAGCTCACCGGAGAACAAACAAGAGGATCTCGGTGATTAGGCAGAGAACTTCATTGATTTCAAAAAAGGACGTGATTCGACTTTAGGGATGGTCGAACATGAGGTCAAGAGATAAACTACACAAAGGCTGACTCAAGTTGGGTAAAACTTCCCTTGGACAATAGAATGACCGATGATAAGACTCAGGTAGCATGACATTGACATAACTTCACGATGCAGTAGGAAACACAAACTCTCCATGTGCTTGGAAGGATAACCAAACGAAGGAGGACATAACTCTATGTTACGATAACAACTTCCTAAGCTCATATTAAATCCCAAATATTGACAAACAAACAAAAGGATGTCTTTGTCCAAGGGCGACTCATTGTGCTTCCATAAAAAGAAAATACTTTTCCCATCCTCTTTTTGGGATATATTTGGATTTTTTTTCTTTTTCTATTTTGAAAGCTTGAAAAAGAACAAAATAATGCTACCTTACAAAGGAGTAACGAGTGTCGCAAGCATACTAGTTCCAAGCGTAAGGAACACACTAATGCTCAAAGAAAGGAGACGTGTGTAGGGAAAGGACACTTAGGAAAATTCCTCCATGTGTCAAGGTGTCAAGACACAAAGGAAAAGTGGTAAAAGGCTTGTGTATAAGGCATTCTTGAAAGGTTCAGTTGAGAGAAACATGGAGCCGTCATTAGGACAAATACGCAGAGATGCAGATGCGATTAATAAGACACAATGATAATTTCCTTCAATGTAATTTTTAAATGAGCACAAATAAGGTAAGCTTGGTGGATTTTCATTTTTAGAGATTCTGAAAAAGCACAAAAGAAGACTCTACTGGGGCACCTTTTTCAAAGATAGCCTAGTCAGCTCGAAAAAGGGATAAATTAGCACTGAAAAAATGTCTATTCAAAACCATTTTAACGAGTGTGAGAAAGACAATATCACTCGGCAATATTTTCAATTTTAAGAAGTTTGAAAATAGCTTAACAATGGTCTCGCTACCTTTTTCTAGATTTAGTCTCCTTAGCCCAAAAAAGTATAAAATCTACTTAGGTGAACTCTCCCGGTGAGACAAATATCCCTAGGTGTAACTTTTTCCTCCTTAATCTATGGGTCGAAAAAAGGGGTAAACTCATGCTAGTAGATGTTTTCCTGAACCATTTAACGAGTGTGAAATAACAAGGTCACTCGACAATCTTTTCAATTTGAAGGAGTCTGAAAAGAGCTTAACTATGGACTCTGTTAAGGATGTTCTTCTGGACCAATTTAACAAGTGTGAAGAAACAATCTCACTCAGCTATCTTTTCAAATTTAGGGAGTCTGAAAAGAGATTAACTATGGACTTCATGAGGGTTCCCTTTTTCCTAAATTTAGTCCCTCAGGCCCGAAAAAGGGTTAAATGTATACTTGAGAATACTATTCTAGAGAACCAGAGTTTATAGAGTATACCTTCATTCGTATAATTGATTTTCCAGACTGAAAAAGGGGTAAACTACCACCAGATAGAAGTGCCTTCAAATTTGAGTTTGACGATCATGAAGGGAAATAAGATTGATCGACAATATTTTCATGTTTAGAGGGTCTGAAAAGGGCTTAAAAGAAGACCCATTTTTGGGCGTTCCGAGGGTGAAGCCAAGAGTGATGACATCTAAGACATCTAAAGGCTCAGAATTGTAATTAAGACAATACTAAAAGGAATCTTGAGCCTAAAGTCATTAAGGATGACATGGACGCCAAAAATGCAACCAAGATCTACACAGAGCATCCATGTGAAGGTAGGCTCTACCACTAAATTATGACACTTCTAGAGCAGCAATGATAGTTTTGTGTCGCAATTCGATGGGGTTGATCCTATGGTAAAGCGAAAAATACAACAAGGTGCAACAAGTGGAGGTGGAATCCTAACTTAAATGCATAAAGTTGGAAAAATGAATTTTCACCAAAGGACCTTAAAAGTGCCCCAACTCCTAAAAAGTTCGTCGAACCAAAACTAAAGCGTATCGTAACATCCAATGTGAAACTCAAGAACCACATTTCATGATTTTCAAGCAAGAACAAATGACAAAAAGGCTCAAAAAATGACGAAAAGGGCCAAAATGTCTATAAATAGAAGTTGGCAGCTCATTATCGCCATTGCAAATTGAGAATTGACCAAAACGCTAAAAATGCCCCTTCATGGGACAAGTTTATTCCTGGAGATTCAGTGGATGAAACGAACTTCTGCTTGGACCAAGTAAGTACGAAATAGTTCCTTCTTCATTTCCATAATTTCTTTTTTCATTTTATTTTTTTTTGGGGGGTACGCACCCTTAAAAAGTTTATCCCTGCATGTACGTGGGCTATCTAAGCATAGCCCACGTATGCACATGACTGTTCCCAATACATCCCACATACACCCTCTAACATATGAAAAAAATGAAACTACATTATTTAACTCCCCTTTGAACTTGACATTTTGCAGAATGTATGTCCATTGGAGAGAGAGGGAGCATGAGGACATTGATATACCGGTCGAGGAAGACCCTATTGTTTTCACCCCATTAAAACAATGAGGGTTGTGGAAATTATTCCAGTGTCCACTCATGAGGACACAACCAAGGTTGTTGAATTCCTTGGTGGATTACTAGCACCCAGATGTAGAGGCGTTTATGCTCGATGAACAGTCGTTTACTCCAACGACTGAAGATACCTATTTTCTGACTGGCCTCTCGAGGAGAGGGGAACCACTCAACCTTCGTTATTTCCCCCCTGGGCCTCACAACATTGCTGAGTTGATCGGGAAACACTGCAAAGTCGGAATAGATAAAGTGGGTTCCCAGGTATCGATCCACAAAATCACCAACGTATAACTAAAAGTGATAGTTTTGCTTATTGGGTGGATTACTGGATCCACGACTTTACATCAGGCCTCCCGGGCACATATGCATTATGCAGTACAGTGATTAAATGCATGAGTGTTCGATTGGAGTACAACCATGCTAGAGTGCATGAAGAGACAACTCACAGAGTTTCATGGGCGGAACAACAAGAACTTCAGGTTCAATAGTATTATGTGCTCTTTCTTCTTCGAGAGTGTTATCGGACTAATTGGTAGGTGTGGACACTAACTGATCTAGAACAAAACACCTAGATCTAGGACAAAACATACCAGAACATGATGCTTTCCTTAAGTTTTAGATATTGAATTTACTAACCAAAGAGGGATGGGTGACATACCGTTTAAATGTCACTTCCTTTCGCCATTGCCATCCTAGCTCCATTCCAACGCTCATACAATAATGATCCTACAAAATAACGCAACCAACCAAAGTGATAGTAATAACATAAACTCAATATGAACCTATGTATGTGATCAAGGAATCATACAATAAAACACAACATGCTTTATAGGAAAGAATAATATTACTGTATCATATTAAATGTGAAAGAGAGATTACAACCATGGCCTTGATGTTGTAAGGTCCCTTCCAACTGTCCTTCATTCCCTACACACTTCTTGCTCCAAGGATTCTGAGACCATGGATCTGATAGCTACTCACAATATATCTTGACAAAGCAAATCTCAAAGCCTCTCTAACCAAGATAATAATTCGAAGCCAAATCCAACTTAGCCAATCCCAAAAGCTCCAAATCTGCAAAGCTCCAAAGCTAACTTTCTCCATGAGAGCTCCTCTCCTTTTATAAGTTGAAGAGGATAAAGTGAGGAGGTTAGGATGATCCCACTAAATCATGAAAGCGAGTAATATCCAAACCGTTCGGATGCCACCTCACCATGGAAGTTTCTCCTTCTAGAAGATTTGAGAAAACTCTCATTTTTCCCACGTGTAAGCATTCTCGCACCCTGCCTATAGAGAAACCTGCAAACCTCTCACAACCTAAATATGGTGCAACCTACAAGAATCTAGCATTCTCGCACCCTGCCTATATAGAAACCTGCTAACTTCCTTTTTTACAAGGTTTTTACAAGGGAAAATGCAACTTCTTTTCTCAGGAAAAGTTCTTCTCCCTTCTCTCTTCAGGAACTCAAGCCACTGACCCCTCTGAAGGAAACAGATAGGTTTACATCAATAACGGTCATAGGGATGATGAAAATAATGTGTAATAGAGAGGGTACCCAGTCTTAGTCCATGAAAGACAATACAAGGGCACGTGGCCTCCTTCTCAGCAGTATGCATATGGGCATCATTGTTGCCATGATAGGGGGGAGGGAGGACCATTGAGGCCTTCGGTGATACTTTTTTCGACTAGTGGTCTTGGCAGATTCTAATTATAGAGGACTACCCCTATTCTAGGATCAACCTCTCTAGGGATCCTGACATGCCCATACTTTCTGGAGAAGAGCGAAGAGAGTTAGGTACATTTTATTTTAAAAGTTTTAAATTTTTTAGTTCATTTTTATATATATCATTTTTTTGTATACTAGAGTACCTGAAAACCTTGTATCTGTTATGTACATATGTGGGACCAGTGCATCCAACTAATTTTGTGCGAAGCAGGCACCATCCACGACCAAAGGCATTACTAGCAACGACCGCTAGACCAACAACAACAGCGTGGGTAACTGCAGCCGGAAAGGCTGAGAGAGTTTTGAGACGAGTGGAGCAGAACTTGACCACACTTACCTGTACTGTGACCATGGCCGATATCGAGGATATCCCACCATCTATGCAACCTCATGTTGTTGAGGTGCCACGGACCTGGGTCTAGTTATTTCAACGTTTGGAAAATGTTGTAGTCCACTATGGCAGGGCCAATAGGCCTTGTGCTTAGCTTAGGGTGGACCATTTACGTGCCATGGCCACACTTTGTGTATTTTTGCGGGCATAAGCCCCATGTTATATACCAGACTCATTATTTTTTGAGGTGCTTGCGCCCACTTATGTACTCTGACACTTTTGATATATATATATATGTACATCTTTTTTGTCTTATGGGTTACATTTATTTATAGATGTATTTAAATGTGTATGTGTGTGATTTTTCTTATGTGTGTGCAATATGCCAATATAATACTTGATTAGCTAGAGTATCTGTCATTTGATTCAATCTCTTAGGAACATGGATATATGTAATGTAATAAAAAAATGTTATAAGAGATGTACCCTAAGGAACCGTCGATGTAGAGTAGGTTCATAAACGTGGTAAACCCCATTTAACTGGGACACAACCAATTGTGCATCTAAGTATACCCAGAGGTAAGAGATACCATGCGACAAGGCGTCATGGAGCAACTATATTACTGCACTATATTCAACGACATTGTTTTTGGCATCACCTAAACAAATACCTCTAGAAGACAACAACTAGCCTTTAGGTGTGAAGATCACCCAAGCTACAAAAGCAAGCCTCCGAGTGTGCCGGCTAGAACTGTCCATGAATCAAACGAACACTTTTGATTCAATTGACATCTTCCACAGTAAAAAAGATGACATCAAAAACAACACATCCATAAAAAAAAGACAAAAAATGAAATGTATAAGAACTATAAATATATGTAAGAAGTCACCCAAGGCGACCCACCTACAATTAATACGTCTTGAGGTAGAGCCTATCTCTAGGCTCCGCTAAAGCGTTCCCTTCAAAATCAATGAGACGATAAGCATCCTTCTTTAATACCTCCTTCATGATGAATGGTCTGAAGCACATGGTTTTGAACTTGCCTTCCCCTAGGGGATCCTTATCTTGGTCATAGATAGGGACAAGGTCACCTTCGGATAAAATTTGAGGATGATCAGACTGATCAGACTGACACTTGAATTTTTTCTTGTGAGCCTCGTTAGCCAAGGCTGCATCATGTCATTGCTCATCGATATTCTTGAGATATAATAAGTGTTCCTCAAGTGGTTAAGTGTTTGGAAATAACCGTACTGCCAACTTAAGATATGCAATTTGGCATTCTATAGGCAATATTGCTTCCAACCCGTAAACGAGTTGAAAAGGTGAGAAACTAGTGGCAGTCTTTACAGACGTTCAGTAGGCCCACAATGCCGAGTACAACATCAAATTCCAATTTTACTTGGCGGAATTGATCATTCACTATAGAATGGTCTTGAGAAACTTATTCACAGCTTCCACCTGACCATTCTCTTGTGGGTAATACGGTGATAAGTTTTCCTGCCTTAACCCAAGATTTGATGTTAACTCAGACATCATTTTGTTCTGAAAGTGACTTCCATGGTTAGTGAAAATCTCCTTTGGGATGTTGAACCTTGCTATTATCTCATTAAATAACAAGAGAGTTGTTGTCTCTCCATCATATTTGAACGTTGGCATAGCTTCAACCCACTTAGTGAAGTAGTCTACTACTACGATGATATAGCGGTGTCCCCTGGCTGAAGGGGGGTGGCATGTAGTATAATAAATCACACACTTAGTGAAGTGGCCAAATGTGATGATAGGAAAAATAGGAGCATGGTGCGCTCTCATCTTCCGTGAGAAGATCTGACACAGGTGGAACTTCTTGACCGATTCAATGCAATCTTTGATTAACGTCGACCAATAGTAACCATCTTGTAGAATATTTTGGGTTGTTTCCAACCCAGATAAATGACCACCACATTCTCCAATGTGGCAGTTGTTAAGCACGAGTTCCTCTTATTCATGATTAAGACACTGACGAAGGATGCAATCTACACCTTGACGATATAAAGTGTCTTCAAGTATGAGATATTCTTTTTCCTGATGGCATATATGTCAACGCTCATCACGAGAAGAAGAGGCAGGGAACTTCAGAATCTAGATATAGACTAGTATATCTCCATACCAGGGGCATGAAGATGAAATCAGAAAAAGATCTCCTTTAATCGGTGACTCTTCAGGCGTAACATCGCCTGACTCAACCGAAAGTTCCAATATAAGTTCATCAAAGACCAACGACTTTTTAGATTTCACCTACACAAAATCCAATTCAATTTCCTAGAGTATAACAATCCATCTATTGATATTTCCGTTGATTACATGTCTTGTCCACATGTATTGGAATGGATTCACAATGGTAATGATGGTGGTCTTGCAAAACAACATATAGTGACGAAACCATTGGACATGTACTGCTGCCAACACAATATTTTTAACATGGTAGTAGTTGAGTTCTGGTCCTACCAAGCCTCGAATGGCACAGACACACCCCCTACCTCGGCAAAGGCCTGTGCGCTGACCTCTTGGTCTTAAGGATCGTTCTAATCCCACCTTCGAGATGAAGCGGTTATTTGATTCCTCCTCGAAATCTCTAATAAAATCTACCCACAGGGCTTTTCTGCTCCTTATAGCCTTTAGGCCCGATCACTTTTCTGTCCACGAAAGAAAAATAAAATTTCGGGCTTCAGGGTTTCACAATCCCCAATGTTGCAAATATTTATCTTGTTGATTTCCTGATCTCTGATATGCCAACATGCTTTAACTTCAATTATCCCCCTGGGCTAGACTTTTGGTCCATACGACCTCCCCTTATATGACTGCAGTCCTATCTCCTTTCGGGATTTTGGGTCTTCGGATGTCGAAATGTATTGGACCTCTTGTACTCAGGATCCCCGTTCCTCTGAAACCCGATATGACATCAACAAGGAACCCCTTTCCGCCTTAAACATGATCAACGGTTGTGATTGTCTACTAGACCAACGGTCCCTAATCTCCCTCGGGACTTTGGGGTTTCCAATGCTGAAATGTATTTTCCCTTGGGGCTTCCGATCTCTCGAATTCTGATTTTCTGATATGATGACAGCTAGCCCCACAATAGAACTTTCCTCCTTATCGGGATTTCAGACTTCGCAGTTCCGAAATGTAAGTGTTTCCTGTCTTCAGGATTCGCGAAATGTCGAACCCTGACTTCAAGGATTTTTGCCATGCGTTCCAAATGGATGGATGGTTCTAATCAAGTCTTAGACTTCGTCAAATGCAAAGTCAAAAATGCTCACTTATGTGAGTCCCGGTGTTTGGATCTCTGAATTGGATGATCACGCGACACGTGCCCTTCCTTAGATTAATGACTGTGATCCTTTCGTTGTTTCGGGACTCAAAAGGTCTCGAACTCTTAGTCTCTAGAATTCTGAGATGTCGATGACTCTCGATCTCTACCACGTGTCTCAACTGATGGGCGGTTTTGATCTGTTTCAAGGTTTCACTATGGATTTTTCCTGATCTCTTATCCACAGGACTTTCGATATCCCGAACTCCGACACCTCTCGGGACCTTCACTCAGCTTGCGAGGGTTTAACCCTCGTGCAATTCCAGTCAGAGCCTACGACTGACGGGTAACTAGGTGAGGATCCAATGGCTCATGGTCTCTTCAGCTTGAAACTCTGGTAACAACCATAACCTCCTTGCTTCTCTATTAGATCGGATGGTTGGCGGGATTTCGCTAATCCTCTACACAGGATTTTGTCCGTTCATCTCTTCCCTTCAATGATTTAGCAAATTTGAATCCTTCGGAGGTCTTCCACAACTTCGAATCTTGCAAGAACCTCTTGCATGTACTCCTTGCGGCAAGCCTTCAACCATTTCTTAGGTTTTCAGACCCTAGATTCAAGCTTGATCTGTGCACACCTTGCACGACTCTTGTGTCAAATTTTCCCTTCAAAGGAAATGAGAACAAAAGCTATCCTGTCTAAGAATTGCAGAGACAAATATTTGAATCCTTTGTCAACGCACACCTTGCGGACTATCCAACTGCACTCCTTGCAGGAGTCCTCACTCAGACATAGAAACAATTGAAACTCATTTCTATTTACCCTGTCCTCTCAGATTTCAAACATTTAACAAGAAATCACTCATACATAGCATAAAAGAAATTGCATAACAGAAAGAGTAAAACCATGAACATACCACTCAACATACACATACAAGAAACAAACACAACTCCATGAATTTGAATTAAAGACTTCTTCTATTAACTCAAACCTCTATACATGGGTGTTTTCTCAAACACAGTTTCTCTGTTTCCACTCTGTATGCTCTCTTCTCTTTCTTAGAAATGTTCTTCACTACTCTGCTCTCAATTGGCATCCTCCTTCTATGTTACAATTACACAATGAGGGTGTCTATATCCATTTTCCCTCCACTCCTAAAACTGTCAACTTTGAGAATTCAAAGCTACCTACTAACATAAATGCCTTCTACCTACTATGGACGAGAGCAGATTGCTCAAGTTCCTTTACAATATATAAGTATGCCTCTCCTTAACTATCGCATTTATGTTTGGCGCATCTAATCTTCAAAAGTTTTTAAACAATTTATCATGCTCAAAATGTGTTGGCGCTTGCCCCACGCTCACTTGACATTGACGATGCTCTTGCATCATACTCCCTCGCTTGAAAATTTTCATGGGCTCTTTTCCATGAGCTCTCGCACGGTCTATCCATGCTTCTGAATCTTTGCTTCATTCTCCCAGCTAGCATCTTCAACTGGATGTCCTTTCCATCTGACCAAGTATTCAAAGTATTGTCTTCTTCTAGTCTTCTTGCTAATTCTTTTGTCGAGTATGATTTCCATCTGTGGCTTCTCTGTGTTAAGAACCAAACATCAATAGAGCATAGAAAAACCTCAGAAAAAGTACTCAACGCCTTGAAAAAGAAATAATTTTAGATAATAAGCCTCTTCGAGGGGGCAACCTCCTTTTACCCCACTTAAATGTTCAAGTC